>JAODAH020034330.1:0-12986 GCA_027574865.2 Coproporus ventriculus | reverse complement strand
TTTTTTAATTTTGTAGGTTGCAAGGAATTGGATATGGATGGTAAGGTTGATATTCATTGTGGAATTGCACATACCCGTTGGGCAACACATGGTGTACCAAGTGAAACCAACTCACATCCCCAACGTTCTGATCCCGCACATTCCTTTGTCGTAGTCCACAACGGAATTGTTACAAATTACAAAGAAGTTAAAGTATTCCTTGAGAAGAAGGGATACGTTTTTGAAAGTGACACCGACACAGAAGTAATCGCTAAATTAATTCTTTTCTTATACAACCAACATTCCAATTATTCATTCCGGGAATTGGTCGAGCAGGTCGTACAACAATTAGTAAGTAATATAACGTATAAATTGATTTTTTTTTAAATTATGTTATTCATTCGAATGAATTTTTTTAAGTTTATGTTTTATTGATTTATTGTTTTTTTTTTAGGAAGGTGCTTTCGCTTTATGTTTCAAATCGAAGCATTTCCCTGGAGAATGCGTTGCGACTCGTCGTGGTTCACCACTTTTAGTCGGAATCAAAACCAAAACGCGTTTAGCGACCGATTATGTACCGATTTTATACGGAAAGGGTATGTGTACATTATCATTGCATCAAATCATATTCAGCAAGCATTTTATCGAATTCACCCCCTTGTTCAAAGGGCATTTAAGGTAGAAAAATAATTAAATAACCTAAATTTTATGGGAATCTTGTACCTAACCTCAATTTTGAATCGAGCTTGTATATGACTGGATTTTTATAATGTGCATGCGAAATGCTTAAAGATTTTATGCGTTTGTTAAGAAATTTGGAGGGGGGGGGGGTTGGGGGAAGGAGTTAATCAAACTAAATGGTTCTTAATTGGATTTGTCGCCCTCTAGTGCATAAACTGTATCAATTTCTTAATTGCAAGGTGATGATAAAATCAAACAAAGCAATGGGATCTTTGAAATTGGCTATAATAATTTTCGGAATGGAGGAGGTGGAGGGGAGGGAAGTTCTGTGGTTTATATATAAAGGAGAGGGGAGGAGGGAGGAGAGAGATACATTGAGTTCCATAGGTGGCTTAAAAACTTTATAATAATTTAATTAACTATATTAAGACTCATTTACATATCTACAAGTATTGCACTTTAAAATTTTCTTTTATTTTAAGTTTTCACGGTTTCTTTAACCATTGTAACATCTGTGGATACGTGAATGTTTCAAATAAACTAAAGTTGTGCTTTGAAGGATTTTGAGATTACGGCTGGGGATAATCTAAACACTTTTGTAATAACATACTAACCTAACAAAAGCAATTCTAACCTAAATCTTGTATAAATCGGTAATTAAATTCCCTTCAAATTTGCACCATTACTAATTTTTCAGCACATCATCCCATCCTATCGCTCATTCTTTCTTTTGTTTGTGTTTTTTTTTTTCTTTCTTAACCTAACTTTTTATTTTTTCTACTGTTTTTCCTCCTGTTTTTGCATGGATGTATTTACGTTTGGCCAGATGACGCCCCTAGAAAATCACAAGGTATATAACACAATTTTTTTATGTTCTTAACACATACGAAGCCCCCTTGTGCATAGTTTTTTATTATTTTTTTTTGTGTCGTATTAACACATTAAGCGAGGGTGCTATCGATATGCTTGCTACAAATGTTTTTTTTTTGTTTGTTGTTGTGTCATTAGTTTTATTTGAATTTTTTTTTGTTACACTTGGGTTCCGCCTGTCCCACAGAAACTGATAAGGCTCATGCAGGTATATACAATTTAGTTGTACCACTCTATCTTTATCTCACTTTATTGTCCGCTTCTCGCTTTTCATGTTACCTACATGCATTTTTCAGGGGAATGGGTGAGGTAAGTATTCATTATGTTAACTCACGCCATTGTTTTTACAGGTGTCGGGGCTACGCTTAAAAAAATACAACGTTTTAACTTTAATTAGCAAAAAAGCATTGTTAATAATAACCATTTTGAAATTATGTTAATACAACTTTATTTTTAATAATGCTTTTTTGAGGTTATGGCTATAATCAATGTGGGATATTTATTTATGCAGTTTTTTTGTTGTATTTGATGTAATTTTTTTTTTTGTTAGAACACCGTCCACACTGTCACGAGAATATACCAGTTACAATCCCACGAAGTGATTCCACATCAGAGTTTCAACCATTGGAAGATAATGAAGTTGAATATTTCTTTGCATCAGATGCTTCAGCTGTGATTGAGCATACAAACAGAGTTATTTACTTTGAGGTACTGTCATTTTTAGATTAAACTTATTAAGTTATGTAACCGCTATTTTTCTGCATAGGATGATGATGTAGCAGCTGTTAAAGATGGAGCTTTAAGCATCCATCGTTTAAGAAGGAAGACTGAAGATCCCCATTCACGTGAAATTACAACCCTGAAGATGGAATTGCAACAGATCATGAAGGGAAATTACAGTCATTTCATGTTGAAAGAAATTTTTGAACAACCAGAATCAGTTGTTAACACAATGAGAGGCAGAGTAAACTTTGAGTCAAAGGTATAACCTCAAATTTACAACTTAATCTCAATCTTAAATTTTTTAACCTTTAACCTAAATTTTTTGCAGACTGTAAACCTTGGAGGTATTAAAGATTATATACCAGAAATTAAACGGTGCAGAAGGCTGATGTTGATTGGTTGCGGGACTAGTTACCATAGTGCAATTGCCACCAGGCAGCTTTTAGAAGAACTAACAGAACTTCCCGTCATGGTAGAATTAGCTAGTGATTTCTTAGATCGTACAACACCTGTTTTCAGAGATGATGTTTGCTTTTTCATCTCACAATCTGGTAAGTTGGGGTTAAAACCATCACTCCTAACTTCAAATAGTAAGAATGGGAAAAGTAAATAACATTTAGGTTATATACTATCCACCTTCTGTACATTGCATCTCTCCATATGCCTGTTCCATACAGAATAGTGGAGAAAACTTCAGAACATACAAGGCATCTCTTTGATCCATTTATATCAAATAAAATATTCTGCCATTTTAGAACTCAATAATTTTGTAACATGTTACATTTTGATATTATGGCTCTTACATTTCCTAATGTTAAAGAGCTTAGTTATCTTTTCTTTATCCAGCTAGAATTATATTTGAAGCCATATTTCTGAAAATTTTAAGGTTATGTTGTAATTGCTATGATTTGTATATATTTTTTTATTTTGATAGGTGAAACTGCTGACACATTAATGGCCTTACGTTACTGCAAACAGCGAGGTGCTTTAATTGTTGGTATCACAAACACAGTAGGCAGTTCAATTTGTCGTGAATCACATTGTGGTGTCCATATAAATGCCGGACCCGAAATCGGTGTCGCTTCTACAAAAGCATACACCAGTCAATTCATTTCTTTGGTTATGTTTGCGTTGGTGATGAGCGAGGATAGAATTTCATTGCGACAACGTAGATCAGAGGTAAATTGAAGTTAGAAAATTTGATGGATCTAAATTTTCATACAAATTTCTTTTTAAGATTATTGAAAGTTTGTATAAATTGCAAGATCAAATCCGTGCAGTTCTCCGATTGGATAAGGAAGTGGAGGAATTGGCTAAAGATTTGTACCAACAGAAGTCGTTGTTGATTATGGGTCGTGGATTCAATTTTGCTACATGTTTGGAAGGAGCATTGGTACGTTATATATCAGTTTATAGGTCAGAATCTTAATTTGTTAGACACTGATGATGGTATTGGTAGAAAATTTATAACCTATAAAGTTAAAAGTGAGTTAGTTTGTGGAAATTCATATTTTTTCATTTTTTACAGAAAGTAAAGGAATTGACATATATGCATAGCGAAGGTATTATGGCTGGTGAATTAAAACATGGACCATTAGCCCTTATCGACGATCAAATGCCTGTTCTTATGATTATTATGCGTGATCCAGTTTATGTAAAATGCATGAACGCTTTACAACAGGTAAGAATTTGTTCTTATTAGCGCCAATAGGTGGTGCTAGTTTCAAAATGAAGAAACTTGTCATTTCCATCCATCTTTTTGGGTAGAAAAAATTTAAAATTCATTTCAATAACGATCGATCGGGATGTGATTAAATTTTTTTTTAAAGGTTACGGCTCGTGAAGGTCGTCCAATTTTAATTTGTGAGGAAGGTGACACGGAAACAAGCAGCATGGCACCTAAAGTTCTCCATATCCCTCGCACGGTTGACTGCTTGCAAGGCGTTTTAACTGTAATCCCAATGCAATTGCTTAGCTATCATATCGCAATGTTACGTGGTTGTAATGTGGATTGCCCTCGCAACCTCGCAAAAAGTGTAACCGTCGAATAAGATTGTTAAATATGTACATTTTTTTTATTGAGATTTATTTCGTTCCTATATAAATATATTTTATTACGCAGTATTTTTTTGCGTGGCGGGGTTACATTTTAAAAATGCGATAAAATGTTTTTCAGAAAAATGTATTAATTATATTTTTTATTATTTTACTATATAAATGTTGAATATAACCATTTTATATATAAATTTATTGACTAAAAGTCAAAAAACAAATAAAATATTCTGACTAAAAGTTAGATTATGTTGCATTTTCATTTCATACATTTATATTTGAGATGAATTGAGTTATAAAAATGGTGAAATGTTTCCTTAATTAATTTGATTTCTTAATTTTCCTTTGCAATTTTAAATTTTATTTTAAAATTTCTTTTATTCTATTTACTTTACTTTAAAAGCTTTGAGTAGGCTTTGAATTTTTTTTCCTTTATGCTCTCCTCTTGTTTCCTGATTTTACCATTTCCTGTTTTACAACAAACACCTAAAAGAACAGTTTAATCCTGAAGAATTTTTAGAAATATTTATATGTAAGTTACTTTTTATTTAAATGTCCATTTCTAATTTACTCTTAACTTTAAAATCTTCAGTACATTAACCAGATTCATGTATTGAGCAATCAAAATGAACATAACCTAAAATTATGAAATAATTTAAATTTGAAGCGTCTTATTTGCAATATCTGCTGAAAAATATACTCCCAACACAGGAATTACACATTTTGTTAATATAATTGCAAGGTACTTATTAAAAAAGTTTGAGGTTATTTTTCTTTTTTACATTTATTTTATTACGATATCCTCCTTAGTTTCTGTGCTTCCTCTTTAATCACTATCCTAATTTAATTCCTAATCCTTTCCAGATTTGAACTTCAAGAAGATAGGGATCCTGTCGAGCTATCGAGAATCAGTTTGTGTTTTCAACTTGTCAAAAAAGGTCAGTAAAGTATAACTTAATTTTTTAACGATTTCTTTAACTCTTATGTCATGTCTTTTAAATATCATAAATATGGAAATTGTAAGCAATAATATACAAAGAATTAAAATTAAACTTTTATGTTTCCAAGCATTCAATATTTGGTATAGGGATCTATATAATAAAATCATTCGGTTAATAACCAAATAGCTGTAAACTCTAACTAAATAACACCCAGATATTCACAGCTAGTTCATTAGCAAGTATTGTGCACTAGGTAAACTTTCATCCATTTTTCAAGATAAAATCTTAGCAATTACGCAATGTGCAAGAATCAATATAGAGATGGCAATTGAGCTAGCAAGGCAGGGAGTCCCTATGCGATTCATAGGACCAAAACCTGCTTTGGTTATTACAAAATAATCCTGTCGTCTAGCAGACAACTAGGCCTGAAACATATTAAGGCATAAAGGGACCTGACTCTAATTGCGCTGCAGAACTACTGACATTAAGTAGGGCGCAGTTAAAAATAACAGTAGGACTCCTGATAGGTCACATGACTGTTGACGAGCATCTACGGAAAGTTGGGTTGCACAACAGTGAATTAGTTGTCGACTATGTGGTAAAGCTACAAAAACTGCCATGCATATTCTATGCAGTTGTGATGTGCTAGATGGTAAAAGACAGTTCATAGTTGGAACAGGAAAAATGGTACTCAATGAGTTCTATACGCAATCTTTGAAGGACCTTTATCTTATGGTGCAGTTAAATGTGTAAATACTGCCACGTTATACAATAAGACTATGTAGGCTGAAGTATATAAACATTCGTAAGAAAGGTCACATTATTATGTCCTTAACTTGAATTAGGCCTGGTCTGTTTAATCAGTATTTCTTTTACGTATTACAATATCAAAATCTTTATAAACTGAAAGCAGCACCTCTTAGAAGGTTCGCAATTTCCATTTTTTGTGCTTCAAGTTAGTTATTAGTGCATAAACCATTTCCATAATGCAAATGATGTCTGTAGGGAATTTTGTAACCTTAACTTTATTCACAGTTTGGTTTCGTGTTTTTTCTTTTTTTGTACAAGGTAATCGAGTTCCCTTGAATCTTGGAAGTGTAGTAACGAGTTGTATGTTCTGTAATTAAATCTTTTTATTTTACGGTTACTTTCCTTTTAATTTATAAAAATATTGATGTATCACTATGTCATAAAGCTCTGTGTATATATTTGAGGTTATGTTTTACTTTTGTGTTGTGCATTAAGAATTAATTTTATTCCCATCACCAAAAAGCATGTTGATTCATGTTAAAAACTAGGTGGTCGAAAGGAGAGAGAATGTGGTAGTAAAAATAGGATTGTAAAGGCAAATGTTGGGAGATTTTGTCGCGCGTTGACTCAAATATGTTTCCGGAGGTGGTGGTTTCGCTTCGTGTTTGTTAAAAGAGCGCGCGCGCGGGAGTGAACGGCGCCGGGCGTACACTCAGTACGCGAACCGGTCAGGGCGCGCGCCGCCACCGATTGCGCTTGTGTAGTGAGCGATAGAGCGCCTGCGATTAGTCGAACGCGGCCGGAGAGTACGGGAGAGCGATTTTTCTAGTGTTAGGACCCCAATCATCGCTGCGGTTACCGAAACGGAAAATAGAGAGCGAGCGCATCGAATTTTTCTGCGTGCACCGAATTTTCGTTTTTGGGGGAGCGAGCGAGGATGGCGGTGCCGGTGGCGTGTACGCGCTTCAGCGACAATTACGACCTGAAGGAGGAGCTGGGCAAGTAAGTAACCTGCAATCCAATTTAAATGGCCGATTCCGCTGCAGCCGAGGCTCAAAATAAACTTGCGCGCCCCCAAAACGCACACACACACATACATGTTAACGGAATCCGCGAGCATTTTACTATTATTCCTGCCCTTAACAATTTTTTAAATTATTTTTTTGTGTGTAAGTAACCACCACGGGGGTGTCCTCAGTATACAACCCCTCATACACACCCCCGCGCAACCCCCCTGGCTCACTCGGATATCTGCATTGCATGGAGAAAATCAATAGAGGACGGCTCGGCCCTGTGGTGCTCTCGGTGACAGGTGGTTGTCTTGAAAATTACATAATTATTTCAATTCATGTACCATACAAAATTCCCCCCTTCCTCCCCATTTATCAATAAATCAACAAATAATTTTCAAATTTTTTTTCCACTCCTTTATCTTATCAAATCTAGTAGGCGCCCTTGTATGATTCAACGCATGGCACGCGCGCATTTTCATTCTATTTTTAATAAAAATGAACAATTGATAGAATCATCCCCCCAACTCCCCCCACCACCGCCATCTCGGGGGCGATTGGTGGTCATATCCAGCACCCCAATGCATTATTAACAGTTCGACTGTTCCTCTTTAATTAATGCGGAATTAATTGCTATATTTTTATAACAACCCCTGTTCTAGTCCCCCACCTCTTCTATATTTCTTCCCCCCACGGGGTTATAGTACATACCCATAGTTATTTTTTAATGCTACGTTGCGCAAAATTTCACAGAAAATTCGATATTTTTAAGCAGGCGGTGCAAATTTATACATCTCCACATTTATTTCCCCAACATCCTTAGGCTCCCAAAAAAATTTTCAATTTTTAAAAATTGTGCAATTTGTAAAAAAAGCGGGAACATTGAATTTTGTCTTAATTTAAAACGTTTATTGATGAGGGCAGAATGAAATCGACTGAAACGTTGGGATTTTAAAATACCATTTGCCTCGCACATTCCCTTCTCCAGATTTCTTATGTCTCGCACTTCAGTCTGTTTTACCGATTTGTCTCCACTGTCATCAAATTATTTTATTTTTAAATCTTGACATTTTTCTTGAGAGATGAGATGCGTGATTATGGATTGAATATGTTAGAAAGAATTGGACGTGAAAACTGCAACTTGTTCGTTTTTTCAATTTCTTGCAATTTTCGTCTTGTAATGGGACGAGGATGTGGCGATGGTGGATTGAATATATTGAAAAGAGATGAGAGATGGAAAGATAAGAAAATTGAAAAATTTAAACTTCCATTAAATTAAATATAAGTCGGGAATGATAAAATAGAATTTAGCTGTAATGTATTATTGCAAATTAAGGGTGGATAAACAGAAAGAAACATGTAACGTTTTTGATTGCACTAGAAAAGTTACTAGATTTTCTTTTTTATAAGTTGGCATATAACAGCAACAAGTTTCATAACCGATCTATTTGATTGTTGACGTATAACATAACCTGCTTTCAAATATTTCAACTTCATTATTTATTTGACTAAACAGAAAACAATAGCGCGAAATTCAAAACAAAAATTTCAAACTTATAATTTATTTAAAAATGAAAGAAAATAAAATTTAAGGAAAATTTCTGTAGAATTTATCGGGTTATCTGGAACTTAATATTTATTTAGTTATTTGTTTAAACAAAAAAAAATTGTTTACTCGATATATCATGAGATAAAAGATAAACGAATGCACCTTAGTTATTTTTTTTAAATTGATATTTTTGTGCAGTTTCAATACAAATTGAATTTTTGAGGTTATGGTTAGTTTACTAGCAAAATTTTGTTTCATTTAAGTACCAACAAGGTCTACTTGTTATCTTAAAAAATTTTTTTTTTTCGCTTGTTTATTTTTATTTTTTAGAGTCCAATTGAATTTTTGTTATTTTCAGATATTCAATTTTTTTCGTTATCGCAACGTCCGTGAACTGCATTTAATAACAGCCGTTCCACACATTCAATTGTTTTGACTGCGTTATAAAAACAAAACAAACGCAAATCTTTTTATTTTTAAATAAAAAGAGAGAGGGGGGGGGGGATGTGCATCTAATTTACTGTCGTAGTAGTAATCATAAAAAAAGAAAGAAACAAATGAACTACGGTAGCGCGATATTTATTTGTTTACAATCAACAGAGATCGACGTTCAATTGTTCGAGCGTTAATAATGTAAAGTAATAAAAAACGGAATGAAACAATTGAATTTTTTTAAGATCAAGTTGGCCTTGAAATTAATAAAAAAGAAAATGAGTTTAATTGGGAAATTAAAAAAGTTAGTAATGCGATTAAAAAAAAATGAAAGTCAATTAAATTTTTTTTGCAAATTCGTATTGTGTACGAATTTTGCTTTTATTTAAGTACCAACAAGGTGTATTAAATTAAAATTTAAATAATAAGGGGTTATAAACTTTCGCCCCTTGCCCCTTTCTCCTTCAAGGGGTTCTGCATTTCTTAAATTTTAAATATGCCTTGTTTGGTGTCAAATGAAAGGTAATTTTATATGGAATCAAGTTCTGTGAATATTTACATGAAAATGATTTGTTTGGGGTGAAATGAGACGCGAAAATCGATTAAAATGTAGGTCAGAAATGTCAAAGTTAATTACAGGTGATAATATGAGAGGAATGGTGGACTGTTATATGAATTAAATATAGAAACATGAAAAGCTAGTTAGTATTATGAAGTTAATTACCCCTCCTCTCTCTTTCAATTTCTATATGTATATACATATATAACATTAGAGAGGGAAAGGGGGTGGGGGTTGATTTATAAGAAACAAATGATTTGTTTATTGTGTTGTTGGTTGTGCGCGCGCGTATCCTACGAAAGCCACCAGTTGAGCCTCGCCCAGGCTACTACGATAAATCTCCGGTAATCATTTACGCACCGGTCACATTATCCCCCCTCCCCCAACCATTCTCTTTTTAACAAATTTCCTTTTGATGTTTCCCAAATTGTAAAAATCCATCCCAGATAGCCATGTTTAGAAAAAAAAGAGAGTAAAATCAAGGAAGCAGCGTTTTTGTTTTGTTTGCACATGTTCCCTGCTAATATTATGTCATCTTTATCGTCGATGTACAAACAAACAAATGTGTCGAGTAGTTTGTCATTTGTTCGCACTCTCACAAAATCCGGATTCTTGATTCTGATAAGGTCAAATCGAAGAAACCAGTTGGGCAGCAATTCGACCCACTTTCATCCAAATATATTGGAAACAAAAGGCAATCGAATCTGTTTAAATTAAGAACTGAATTAAAGTATTTTACAGGATATATTATATTTTTCAATCGTTTCTTTTTTTTTTCGTTTGTGTATGCTTCACTCGAAATTCACTTGTTACCGATAAGAGTTCATTTGTTTTCGGATGATATTCGTTGTAATATCAGGTGTTCGCATTTCCATTAGTTAATGTACCGTATCAAATTCGAGTGGTGTTTATCGCATCAAGGTGGGCTTAGATAGCAGGGCTAACTGCGATAAGATGAAAATGATTAAAAACAAATCATCGAAAACGATCGAATCGATAACCGACCGACAAATTGGAGATCGGTCAATTTACTTGAAGGTCTCGCACCAACGCCAACTCGATCGATAAACCTCATTATTTCCCACACACACACACACATTCATTTGTTTTCAATTATAATATGCTTATGTTAACTAATTAACTGAACAAAAGGTAATTGCTA
Source organism: Coproporus ventriculus (assembly GCA_027574865.2). NCBI lineage: Eukaryota > Metazoa > Arthropoda > Insecta > Coleoptera > Staphylinidae > Coproporus > Coproporus ventriculus. Next base: position 2,278 of record JAODAH020034330.1, on the reverse strand, counting down.
ATTAAACAGTTAGAGGTCTGGAACTAGCAGTTCTGTTAACTAAGAGAAATTTGCTTTTATTTGAGTACAAACACATCAAGGTTGCTATGGATAATTATAAAGTTTGAACAAAACACGATCCGGGGATTATATCAAAGAGTTGTTTCGTTATTTTTTTTTTGTAATAATGATCTAGATGGCTACAAAGTTATGTTATCCGTCATCCACCCAATAGCTCGGTAATGAAGCTAGCTGTAAATGTATGCCAACCTATAAAAATAAAATGAATCCCGTAACAATTTGAATGTAATTTAAAATGTTAACAGATCGAAGGCGATAAGAAGGAAAATTGTTACCGCCTTACTTATTTCCACTATTTTCAAGATCGTTTTGGTAATGCTCTTGAGCATTCTCAACTGTTTTATTTTAATTCACGAATCACATTGGAAATCGAAATTTAGTGTAGTGGCGCTAGAAGAAAATTTTTTTCTTAATAAATTCCCTGGGGTAATTCAAATTTCCAAGATTGACATAATAAGAATCTTTTTTAATTTTTTTATTGAAGCGATGCGCGACATAACGCGTGATACAAGCCAGATCAAACAAATTTTATTTTTGTATAGATGTGCGAAAACAAACATCAACATGTGTGGGACGGGCGCGCCAAAAATTTACATTTCTGTACGCGCCATATTCATATTCAGAGCGTTCGCTTTCGTTTGAGACCAAACACGACGCATTTATTCTCCCGAAATAAAACCACCGACGGAATAAACAATTGACGATCGCGTAAAATGTCAAAAGTTACTTCGTTGTTGTTTCCCCTTTTTGCGTCGCAAATGACAACATGTGTTTAAAATTTTTGTTTAATTTAGGAAAATTAGAAAAAAAAATCCAAATTTTCGAAATTTCCATTTTTTTAATTTTATTATTTTCCGTATTTCCAATTTTACTCAAAAAGAAATCGCATATTCCTTGAAAAGCAAATTACATTTTCTTCAACATCAAAGATGTGGTTGCACAATTCAATGAAGGATCAGTCAAGCGGTTACCGTGGTTACCAAAAAATAATTTTAGTAGGTTGTGCAATTTTCTTTTCATACATATGCATCAAAAGCTTTTATACATATGCGAAAATACAGATTACCTCGGAAACTTTTATTAGGAAAAAAAATCTACTACGCCACTGTATTAAATTTCCATTCCCAGTGGGGTTCGTGAATAGAAAAAGAAATGACAAAACTTCTGTAATAATTTAATATTACTTCGAGTAATGCATATATATGGATCGTATACTAGTTTCAACCCCCAAATGGCACCCCCCTAAACATCCCCATTCTCGCGCCCTCACACTATTTTATCGTGGAAACGCATTACGAATTTATTGATACAAATGACATCGATTCGAAGCTTCAATCAACGTCGAAATACATCAATATAAACCGATACACGGTATTAACCTATCCCCCACAATAAAACACCCCCTCGAGGTTTAACCCTAAGAAGACTATATAAAAACGCAATTTTTATATCATAATCGTAACAGTTGGAGAATTTCCTTTCATTTGAGCCCAAACACGACGGGTTTATCTCCGCAAATAAAGGAGATACATAAAAAAAAAACAAAAGACGATCGGGAATGGTACTTAACGAGTTTGATAGGAAAAAATAAAAATATTATATATATTATAAGAGGGAGAGGAGGAAGGATGTAAATGTCAAAATATTAAGATGGTAAATGTCAAAATGTCAAAATGTCAAATTTTAACCTGACGTTGTCAATTTGTATTTAATTTAATCATTCCATCTTTCTCCAACTCATTATAAGTCAAAATTTAGGAAAAACTTCAAGATTTTTAAAATTCGATAAAATTTCCTTGAAATTAATGAAATCGCAATATTTATAAGTTTTGCGGTGTGTGTGGTAGCACTGTTTTACTCAAAAAAACATGTTGCCACATTTGGTATCATTTAAAAACATTTTGCAACTGTTTTTCATTTTTTTTCCAATTTTCGAAATAAGTATAGATTAGAGATACTCATATAAAATAAAATTTCATGCAGAAAAAGAATTCCGAACTTCTATAAATATCAAAGTGTCGGTTATCATGAAATTTTTATTTCCGTCCTACGTTTTATCAATAAAAAGGGAAAAAAAAGAAAAAAAAAAGTTGGCCGTGGAAATTATGCGCCCCGTCCTTCCGACCGTTTCCCTTTACGAATTTGATTTACGGCGCGCCCGGAAATCATCTGCAGATCATCCTTTATCTTACTCCATTTCCTTATTACCCTTTTACCC
>JAODAH020034317.1:0-11391 GCA_027574865.2 Coproporus ventriculus | reverse complement strand
ATAGATTAGTCCTTGGTTTCTTCAGGAACTCAATGTGGCAATTATTTGGCCGATTACCGTTTGGTGGAAATGTTAAGAGAATTACTTGATACAACTGTCCTCCGTCGGTTCTCGTTAAGATACAATTGTTTCAACACGTATCTCCAATTTTCTATATACGAACTAATAAAATGGAAGCACTGAACTTGTTTTCTTTACAAATTAAATCGCATAATTCCTATATTGCATTTCCCGATTAATTAATTCCTACCATTGTAAGGTTATGTAATTCTACTGCTACTTCACTTGTCAATCAAATTAATTTGATTAACGTATTAGTGTTCGACATTCAATTAAGGGCGCTTGGTTTACATGGTTGGTATTTCAAAGCCGTTTAATTAACTTTCCTTGCTGCATCTCACAACAAAACGAACACAATTAGCACAAACGCAATGATTCTAAATGCAATCTTTAAATTAAATAATAATATTTTTTAGAATTTATGTTCGTCAAATATTCTAAAAGTAATTTAACAATTCCTCTAATTTTCGTATTAAAAATATAAATAATAATTAGTAAAGAATTAAAAACGTCAATTATTGTTAAAAAAAATCGGAAAGTTAATTGAATTCTCCAAATATAAAAAAATATGCGTGTAAACTGTTTATATATATTTTTTTAATTAAAATTTATTTTCTTACTTTTATTTTCCAATATGAGTATTTTATTTTTTATTTTATTTATATAATTAAACTTGTATGATTTCATTAAGACCATTTCGGTTAAAACGTAAAGTAATGAAATCAAAGTCGGGACTTAAATTGTTATTTGTTCATTGGTTGTTCGGAATTTATTGGCGCGGCCATTATTGAAATGCAATAGGAAATGTAATTTATGGTTTAAAACACTTTCTTAAATTACAAAATGTACCCCGCGGTGAAAATATGAGAATTAGCTTTGTGAGTTATTCCTCGGAAAATGCCCGGGAAATTGTTTAAGACTTTAAAAACCCACTCGGTTGAATCGATTGAGTGTTTAGGGGATGGGAATTGTATGTTGAAATTATATGGGGTTAATAAAATATTTAATTTTTAATTTTTTAATTTCTAATTTTCTCTCGAGGGATTAAAATGAAAGGTGCAGCACGTTTTTTAGTTAAAGTCTTGAGGTAATTAAGTAATTTGAAGTAAGTAGGAGGAGATAAAACGGAGTCGCAAATAAAGGGGTGGCTAGGGCTAACTAAATCTCCTCAAATATTCGTTGAAGAAGTGCAATTAGCGTCGGTAGTAAACGTGATCGGAATCCGACGGAGTTTTAAGAGTTGAACCACTGACAGCAAACAACCGACTAAAGTACTTGTGATTTAGGAGAGTCCAACACTTGGCCCAACTTTACTACCTTTTTTTTTGTTCTTTGATACTTTCTAAAAGTATACCTAAAGTCCTAACCTAAAGCCCTAACTCAATGCTATTATGGATCCATTCCATTGGGAGATCGTACAGAAGGAAACTCATCGCGCGCACAACGAACTAACTTCTTTTGCACTTCCATTTTAAAAAGTTTGTTGTTAATGCAGGACTAACCAATGATTTCTATTTTAATTAAAATTACAGTTTATCTTTTGTGTATCATATTCGAATTCGTTCCCATTTGGGACAGTAAATGATAAAAAAAAAATTTCTTAATTAATTTTTTTCTACCTACATATAAATTCACTTCTTAAAATTTAATTTTATCAGGGGCACTAGACAAATATTTACTATGTGCTTACAATGTTTCGTAAATTGCCCCTCTTAGTCAAGTTAACCGAGCACTTTGCAATTTACATGATAAAGTGTCGATGCTTAGATCGCTCCATTTTCAATCTGTAAGCAATATTACAGCCATCATCTTTGACGGTGTATATCATTTATAACATGTTCAAAGAATAAAGAACACATTAATATTTCAAATTGTTGGTAAGTAATAAATAAAAAAAAATGGTAAGCGTGTTTTCTAAGTGCAAAGTTGGTATCAAGAAAAGTCGTCACTTTTGGGTGTGTGCGTGCTCCGACTACCCGAATACTGCTCCCAATGGATTTAGAAGACTCCGACTAACTCTAATTACTGCTGCTTATTATTCTCGGGTGAAAAATCCATTACTTAAAACCGGGCTTAAACCCCAACAACATAGCCGTGATATCCTTAACTGACGGATAATTAGTTACAAGCTTTAGTTTAAAGCGTTGATTTTCAAGATAAATCACACTTAAAAAAGGAAATTCAATTTAAGAAGGAGAAAAAAATCTTAACATTTTTGTTTGTATTTAAAATGTTTTATTTTTTCGTTTCCTATATGTTATATAACGCCTTAATAGTTTTTGGGGTTATTGATTTATATGTTAAGATAATTTTACTTAACACATTTTCCCCATTATAATAAATCGCAGCGGGAAATCGCAAATTGCCAATTAATTAACAGATATCCGGGGAATGAGTTGAAGACTGAATGCGGTTGTCAGTGACAGTATAGGGGAAGTAGGATAGATGTACTAAGATTGCTTTATAAATTCAATTTCCCTATTTAAGTATGAGAAAAGGAGTAAATTAATCTCCTCCCCACCACCAATTTGAATAAAATTTTCTTTTTAAAAAAGAAAAACTTGAACTTAATTTTAAACTGGATATAATGCAAATTAGATCCCCGGAAAACTTTAAACATTCATAGGAAATACAAAGAAACTTGTGCAGCAGTTAAATTCACAAGTAAAACCAAGCTAATTAAAATGTTTCTAAATGTATCTGCTTAATTCTATGCATCAGGTGGATTAAATTTTATCTTTTCTGATCTGTATAAAGTTTATCTACCCCTTTTAGATTTGATGTTTACTTAACACTGTTTCATATCTACCTGTTCCTACATAGTCAAATCCATCCCCAGTTAAGCTATCATTGAGTTAGTACTTGAACAAATTACCAACTCTCATAACCTACAGGATTCACATCTCTTTGCTCCTCTATATACATCATATATATTATTAATTATGTCAATATGCACACATACAGTTTAAGTTCGTGTGAGTGAACCATGTGCAAATATTTAAATCATTAGCGAACTGAGAGTGTGTTATCTGCTTTAAAATATTTAATACTATAATTTAACACCGACACTTCATTAACGCAACAAACTTTATTATTTATTAACTAATTTGCTTGTATACAGATAATTTCTTTTAATACATACATTTTTGTATTATAAAACATTTTTTATTATTAATACGGTGGATGCGCCGGGCTTATGTTTGTATTTATTAAAATAATTGCAGAGCGATGAGAAATTACAGTAAAAAGAAAATACAATTGTATTTAGCTTCGATTAATTAATTTCAATTTTTTAATTGTTCCTGCCATCCTGAAAGAAAAAAACTAATTCCTGCAATTATACGACCTGCAATTTTAATTAAAAATTGCCCTTTAATCGTGCTCCATCCCTTGTACAAAAGTTTTCGCTTCTTTTTTTTTCATCCCACTCTAAGCTGTAACTTGTGTGGCGCCTATTAAATGCGAGTCCTGCAACACTCTTTTTTAAATTGCCCCAGTAGGGAAATTGGCTAAAGTGTGTAGTGTGTAATTACATCACTAAAGAAATTCAACTAGAACCCAATTGTCTACATAGTCTTGATTAAATATTTAAATTATAATTTCTCTTCGGTATTATTTACATTATAAATTATCAGTTAAACATACTTACTAGTTTGTATAATCTAGGACATATCGTTTAATTGGAATTGGATTAAACGATTTACTAATGAATGTTACAAAATTAGTTATCATCTTATTTTATTTTATTAATTAATAAAAAAGTTTTATTGATCAATAGAAGTAATTTAGTATAACTGTTGTAATTATGAAAGTAGTAGAAGTTAGTTTTATCTATAAATATATGCAGGTATAATTATGTAAATGATAAGATGAGTGCATGTTGGTGTGTGTAAGTGGGTTTTGGTTAATGGAACAGATGCAGCTAGGCTATCAGGCCCGATTTGCATAGATGTTATCGCGGCTTGTCATACAACCCACCACTATCCATTCAGATTTAAATCAGAAGTGCTAATTTCTTACGTAACCAATTTAATAAAGCGAGTTCCCTTTTTTTTCTAAAAGCAAATCGTTGTTTTAATAAAAAGGTCTGTAATGATGCGGATCGGGAATTGATACAAATAATCAAAACGTTCCTAAAAAAAGAAAGCTTGAATGTGGTGAGGTTTAAAAGTGGGACATACAAAGCGACCAGAAGCATTTGGTGGAAGTGGAAACGTGACAGTCCTAAAACATAACATTTTCTGCAGTGCTGTAATATTTAAAGTTATTTTTGTAAGTAGCACGGATTACGGCGAACATTGCAGTAACCTGGAATGAGCTTTTCTTTTGAACTTATAAATTGGGTTACATATTATTTTGCGGTTTAATAATAAAAATCTTAACTTGTTTTGAACACACATCGAGAATTAATTTGATTTGAATCCAATAGAGTTGCTACAAAGTCAATTAATAATTAACGAATTTGTATTCAAATTATTACGACAATTATAATCATGATCGACCTGCTAATCGCATGTTGATAACAAATAAATCCATGTAAATAGTGAAATAATTAATGTGGAGTAAGTTAGTGAATTAATATAATAACAAAATGCATTGCATAAACATGTCATAAAGAAGAATTTATTTAAAATATAGCAACAAACATAAATCAAATATTATATGCAAAATTCCAAATTTTATTGCATTATTCATTTCTATCAAGATTGAAACAATTTTTGAAGAAATAAAATAATTCAAAACTTTATTTTGATTATCTGCAATAAAATTGAAGTTGGAATTTCATGGCAAACAAAATGTCTTCTGTAATAGTACAAAACAGTCAAATGAAGTTTAAGGTAACCGATTTTTAAAAAGAAATTGTTACATTTATAAATTCAAGTAACGAATTAAACTTTACATCATACTTAAAGAAGTTTTGCATTGAAAAACCCGCCAAGTTATAAACTACGATTTAATGCATTCTGTACCAAAAACTTTCAAGTGAACGCGCGATATTTACCGTTTTAATAAGAACAAACTAAGGAAACACACATATTCAACAAAAGTTGTCGTCTTGTAATTAAGAAGCGCGCAACTCATTCTGGGAAACTTACAAAATTTAATTCAATCTTATGAAATGGATTTACATTAAAGAAAATATAAGAAGAAGTAAAGGAGAGTAACCGCGATCTTAATTCTTAAATCCCAAAGTGTAAATCAGTCCAAAGAGAATTAGAACGTAGATGGGGGAAGGTGGATCTTCTCTAATTGATGGCTAAATCAGGGAACGCGGGCTCCAAACTCCATATTCTTCTTCCCACCCTTCAAAGATAAAACTTTTTTTTTATCCAGGTCAAAACTAATCGCGCGCCAGTTAGAGAAGCGAAGTTCCAAGACGTATAATTAGATTGTAATCGTCTTAAAATATTCAACGGTTAGTATGTTTAATTGGGGGATTGTTTCATAGTCCCTGTTGGGATCCGCAAATGGAAATTCAATTATACATACCATCGCTGGCTGTAATTATCGACTAGGCCCACGATTACAACTCACCTGGAACAAAAAAGATTTTTCATTAATTGGAAAATAAATTAATTTGGTAGCGCGAGCCAGGTTTACAATTAAATGCAATCCGATCGTTTTACTAATTAATTATTGATTGGTTGTTTGGATGCTCATTTTAGCATACTTTTATTAGAAATATATAACATTATGTTCAATTAAATGAACATGATATGTTTTATATACAAATAAATACAAAATCGAAGTTACTTATTAATTTAACTAAAATAGACAATCAAATCATTATAAGTACCATCAATTTGAGTACTATATCTAATTACAATAGCAAATTCGATTCCGATTTTGTATTGCGAAATTAAAAACTAGCATTTTGAGATAAATGAAATACATTTGAACAAATATAAAAGAGTTGAAAGTTCTATCCAATCTATTCGAATTAATTACGTTAATAATGATTATAATGAGCTTGCTATGTTAGAAACTGTTACCAATTTATGGAGTTTGTAATAGTTTTATTTGATATTAGAAACTGATTTATTGTAATTTCACTCCTGCTTTATTACAAATTTAACATTTACTCTAGAATAACAAGTTAGGTCATTAACAAAATAAACAATCCTGTTCCTAAACTTCAGCAATTAAAATGAAATTACTTTCAGTTAAAATTAATCTAAAAAATTCAGTTGAGAACGTTTCATTTCTCTTTGGTTTTATTTACATGCATTTATTCCATAGGAGGATCCGTTACATATATAAATAGTCAACATCATTAATTATTTTCATACCTTTCGTATATGCATCGTGTGAACTACGGTTCTTGGAGTGTGAATACTGACACGTTTTGGATGCATTGCATGTAGATGTTGTCTTTTTAAAACATGGATGCACCAACACAAGAGGCACTGGAGACATTCAATTTTTTATTTAAAAAACTAGAAGAGTAAAGAAATATAAAAGAGTATCAACATTCAAGAAGATTTTTATTTTATTATTATTAATAAACTTTTAACATTAAAAATAAAGTGAAAGAGTTCATTGGTTGAAAATAACATAGAAAATGAAAAATTGTGAATTTGATAGATTGTTTTGTAAAAGGGATGGTAAAATAAAAAGGAGATAATAATGTGCTGTTTATAAAATAAATTAAATCCACGCTAATTTAAAGCAGGCAAAAAATTAATTAAAATTTGCATTCTCAATTAAAGAAATCTTGATGTTTTCCCTTTAAAAATGCTATTAGAATAAAATTCGGCTCAAAAATGTGGGTTGTGACAGCATAATTCATATTTGAGGTAATTCCTGAGCATTACCCGGAATTGTATACGAAAATAAGAATGCGCCGTTAATGTTTTAAAGAAAAAATCTGAAGGGAGTTAAAGAAAAAAAAATGGGGAGCAACGATGAAATAAGAAGGCGCATTTTCTGCTTCTAATTAAGAAATCCGCATAATTATCACTTAAAACCGAAACGCGCGCACTTAATAATTCGGGAATAATCCTTCTTAATAACAGAAACAGCATAAGGAGATGCCAGGAAGTCGGCAGATATGTAAAATAATTGCTGGTGGAAGATAATAATGGCTCCGTAATGTCTTTTAATTAGCACGGTTATTAAAGAAGAGAGAGCGCGTTGCCTGATTACGCTGCAGAATGCATCCATCTTCATTATGGGATGACTGTTTGATAAGACGCCAATTATACTTTAAGCAATTCAGCTAAGAGCGGCCTCAGAATCTTTGCCAAACACCCCCCACTACCTATCTCCCAAGCTTTATTTCCCATGTATTATTCCCACCCCTTGTTCCGATTAGATAGCGTTAAGATTACAGTTCAATCAAGCCGAGAATTTCTGATAACACCACTAACCGAAATTCCTCACGTGGATACAAAGTCTTCCCAAACTTAATTAACAATTACGATTCATTAAAAATTTATTAACTTAATAAAACAAATCGATTTGTTTGTATTTCTAAGTGGATTGAAGGTTATGAATATTGCATAAAATAATTTTGTAATCGAATAAAAATGATCGTTAAATTTTATTTAATACGACTGAAATCAACAAATTAGATCATTCGGAATATGACTTACTTGATTTACTAAAGCATTAGGAAATAAAAAAGAATTTTCTGAAGTTAAATTTATTGTTGTTTTAGCATAAAAAAATATTAGTCTGAAATTCTCGATGGAGATAATAGAAAACATACAATTAATTCGTCAAAAGCATAACCCACATCTTGTAAAGATATGAAGCATTTCCCTAAAAATATTCTTTAATATCTGCACAGAGTAAATAAATAATTATGTACCTAAGTCTGGATTTAATCTAGATGAGATGATTCGAAGCGTGAAATTCTCGCATTTCTTTTCCAGAAAGTAGCAAAGAGAAACGAGGGCAATAACAAGAATCGTTACAAATATAGAAGATGTTGTTTTTATGTACAGAATATTATCAAATTTATAAGTATATTATTACATTTTATAAACTGATAAGTTTGTTGCAAACTTATATATCCTCATTAAAAATAATTCGTTTTTGTGTCCAAGGTTGAAATGAATATCAAATGTATGCAAGAGAGCCTTGAAACTGGAGGATGCTATAAAGTTAATTATAATTTCTTCTTAGGTGGATAATTAATTTAATTAAAATAAAGTTAATTTAACTTTGTATAACATTTACTTAAGCAGAAGTGCAAATAAAATGAATACTGTAAGGCAGACGGTTTCTTTTATTAGGGTAATTAAGTTAATTTTACAGAGGCCGGAGAAGTAAGTCACAAAACCAGCAATCCGTTCTAATCCAGACACTAGGAGTTTCCTGCTACAGTTCTTATCCGTTTCCGCTCATCGCACTTCATGTTCTCCATTCAAGATACTATACTAGCACAGCTGTTCTATATGAAGAGTCTGATAAAAGTTTTTTTTTTAATTAGATGCTTCCCAGAGGCATAGATTAAAATGGTGCAGCAATTAATTCCAAACCCGAAGACAAAAAAGTGCATATCGATGATCTCTTAATGAATCCCTTTTTAGTAACGAAAGTGAGTACATCCTTTCACCGGGACTTTCTGCTTTATCATATTCTTCCTGTTTTCCTCTCATCAATGCGATAATATCTCCCTCTACTGACACTCTTTCATATCTCGTCGCGACTAATTTTACTTTATAGTTTTTATTAAGCATAATCTAGGATATTGCACCTTTTACTTCCCCATCCTTTCTTTTCATCAACTTTCTTTTATATGAAAATATTTTCATCATCTTCCATCATCTGAATTTAATAATTTCTAATAAATCTCAATTATCGTGCTTAATTGCAGCTCATAACAAATGAACATTACACACCAATTAAATTTTAATTGGAAATTATATATATGTGTTAATTTTTTTTTTGAAAAACAAAAAATAAATAATTTATTTTGTTCGAAGGCTTTATTTATCTACAAAGTGAATTTTGTAAAATATTTAATGAATTGTCTTTGCAATCATTTGTATTAAATTGTCACGCTCAAGGGGGTTTTATAATCACGCTTCATTTGTTTGTGGGTACATTTCTCTTCTGGATGCTTTCCTTTCAATTAGTATTGTATAGACAATTTCATTGTGATTTTTAAATATAAATAATTTTTTTGCAAAAAAAGAACAAATCTATTTTTTAAATCTCACACAAATGAGAAACAATTTTATATTAAAATAAATAGTGATTAAAGGTAGCTTTGCAATTTTGACATCTTTTCTAAAATTGTTCAGAAAATTGGGTGAATTGTATAATTTGATAATTGCAATTAACTTTTTTGATGTTATAGTATTGAAAGGTAGAATTAGCAATCATCAATTCACAGCAAATAAATCTGTAGTGAGGCATATGACAGTAACATGCATATGCACTTTGTCTACTGTTAGGAAACTTCACTTTAGTTACTAATAGAAGTCACTTAATGACGCACTGCAGAACACCAATTAGTTCACGAACAAAATTCCCTGTTTAATTATTAATATAACATTGGTGTTCCCTAGACGATTATGCGTATTGCATACAACCTATTCAATCTAATGAGCCTTTAAGATCTTTAATAGACTGTGCCATTAATTATTGACGATTGCATCGGGTAGGTAACTGCTTTCAAATACGAAATTAGTTTTACTTAAATGAGAATACAAATGAAAATCAATATGCAAAGTCTCATATAATTGAAATTACATCAAGTTTGTTAAGATTATCATTTTACTTTTGTATATATCATTGATTTTTGTGCACTTTTAATCAGTTTGTATAACAAATTTTGTTTTAAATACAAATAACGATTTATACCTAAAAAAAGCATTATACCAGGGTTAAATAACACTGTTACAATAAAAATGCATTTATAGTTTATGCTTTACAAATTATAATAAGCTTTCATTATTTTCTTTTTTTTTTATATTTTATCCATCACTCCGTAACATCCACCATAATGTACATATTGCATGCAGGATAACCAATTTTTATTTTATAGTAAACTAAATTACTTTCAAGTCAAAAAAGTAACTAAATTAAATTTAATTTGTATTTTCATTAATCAAATAGTTCGAAATGGGAATCGATTTGTACGTAGGAGTTCCGCTAAATTTGGTAGAATCCCCCAATATTGACGAGAAGAGGAATTAGGGGGTAACACTCTAATGACCCACCCCCGGTTTCAACCAACTTGAGGAATGCAGCAACAGTTTAAGCATACCACCCTTCAAACATACCCTCCGTCACTTGAGTAATAGTTTTATAACTGCCACTGGAATTCTGTTACTTTGACCATTAAATGTTGCGCGCAAGAATATTTGTAATGCAAATCATTTCGGTGAAAATTTTATAAATTTTAATTAATCTACTTAAGTTGCCTGTACGTTGTAAAAATAGTTAGATTCAATAAATAAATCAATAAATTTTATGAATGTGAAGGAAAAATAATATTTTTCACATATCTAAAGTAAATTTTGTGGTATGGCTTAACGGAAACATTAACCCTAATATTAAGATGGGTTAAAGTTACTGGACCAAAGAGATAAATAATCAACGTGACTGGGAATATCCGCCACAATCACCACAAAACCTGCTGATAATTCTTAGGTATTGATTACTCTTTGATATACTACCATTTTATCTTCCGCACTATAAGACAAACGAAAATTGGGTTTGTACAAAAAAATTCCGCTTTGTAATTTATACTCTCACTTTCTAAATCTCAGTCCGCTTACATAACAAACAAAATAAATTAAAAAGGAATAAGCACACGGACAGAAAATAAATTTAACGTGTTCCACGCAGAAAATTCCGCGATATCATCTATAAAATGGGCACGTCTTTCCAACTCAACGTGCACAAGGACCATTCTTATTCCGCGTGATATCCAAATACATGTACACTCATTTTAAACAACAAAGATAAATGTAATGTATTCCTTTTCGTCCCTTTCTTCCCCTCTGTACCTACTTTTCGGATCAACCGCCTAGCTATAAATTATATAGATTTGTTTGTCGCTTTTTTTTTCGTATGTATTATATACAATTTGAGGGTGGTGTTGACCCTTGTCTCGGTTATATTCAAGTGGTGAACTATGAGTTAAGATGTATTTAATCCAGCACCCTATTTAATATTAAGCACCCTACATAAATATTTACAGGCACATACTGGTTTATGTTTGCTATTTCACTCCACCATTTAACGATCAATACTTAAATGAATTTAGACAATTTTACAAAGATAATATCAAAATGTTTCATATAATAATATAAATAATAATAATCTTCTACGCAAATTTAGGTACGTAATAGTTGATTTTTTTAATATTGC
>JAODAH020034201.1:0-15611 GCA_027574865.2 Coproporus ventriculus | reverse complement strand
TTTTTATATAATTTTTTTCAATAAAATCACTCATTTCAGAAATAAAAATAAAAAATTATATTTCTCATTAAAGCCCATGTTAATATAAGACCTACACTCTCCATATTTGTCTAAAAAAAGCGTTCCACAAAAAAGGCCACTACATTTATTATCGTGTTGCCTCCTTAAAGATCTTATACTTAGATATTAACATTTAAATATGCTGCAGATTTAATAAATTATAAATGAAAATATATTGACACTACTTTGTGTTATCATATTATTTTTATTTGTCATATTTTAATAAGAACTAATCTCCAATGTTTATAAATATATTTAAAAGATTATTTCAATGAATTCATTTTAGATAATAAAGGTTTTTCTAAATCTAAATATCGATATTCAGATAAAATTGATATGAGTAATAATTTTTTTAATTTGCTTTAGACAAAGAAAATAAATATTCGAGCAACAAAGATTTTATAGATAAAGATTGGAGATTAGTACTTGAATGAATTTAAAAATATGATAAATGCTGCAAATTAAAATTACAAAGAAATAAATTGATGATTGTGACTGATTTTATTCTAAATTTGGAAATTAACTGATTGGATTATAGATATCAAATTGCTTGATTTAAGAAGTCGATTAAAATTAAAATTAAAGCATGCCAATGTTTACTTACTGAATAATAATAAATCTATGTCCATTCGGAAAATTCGAAATATTTACATTGGATTTTGAGCCCGGCGATTTCACCATTTTTCATTTGCATGGTTCGAGGTTTTTTAAAGAACAAAAGTGATTTTTCGTGTATTCCAACACTGCGCTATATTTATTTGCAATTTTACTTAAGTAACGGAATATTTTAAACTTTGTGAAAATTTTCATCATCACTCACGTCGAAAAGAAATATATTTAATTTTTTCCGGTTTTCTATTACTGGCTGCACTTAGATACATAGTTAAGATTGTACTTGTAATAGAACAGTTGTCTTTAGGGAAAATCTTTCAAAAGAAAATTCTGAGTTAATTTTAATATTTAAACTTAACAATTCTACTTTTTCTTTCCCCTCTCAATCGATATAAAAACGAATCGACTTAGAATATGGAAAGATGAAAGGAATTTTTTAATATGAAAATTTATTCTTGTGACAAGAACAAGAAAAAAAAATACATTTTCATCCCGATTATATATTTTCTCTGAGATACAAAGGATTTCAACATACTCTCTCCACATAAATTTCCTTTGCTTACTGCTACACTATATTATCATCAAAAAGGATAATCTAGAGGTTTCCTCTTATTCTCTTGTTATTAATTCCTCCTTTCTCCTTATTGATTTGAGTTTGCCTGTACACCTTCTATATTTCATGAATGTAGCTTGCGTTCTGCCCCGTAGTAATCGGTTAGTCTCCTGGTTTACTCTTTATGGAGCATTTAAATCTGCAATGGCATGCAGCGGGGGTGTTACCATGGCAATGACATCCTTGCTCATCTCCGTAGCTCTCAAGAGACTTGCACACACCAACAGCTCAACATCATGCTGTTTCTATTGCCATTCCAGACACTACACTTTTATGGTTTTATGTTACTTTCAAATATTGAACCCCCATTAACTGGAAAATACGTAAGAAAATTTTATTGCTTCAAGATAATTAATCTTCTTGAATTTAAGTAGCACCTATCTTCCATTATAATTAATCGTGATGCATGCTTGCTGTGCAATCAACTATCTAGACTGCAGTTAGTTGTTAATATGCGGAGTAATCAATTTGCTAATTAACTAACTCTATGGCATTGACATATGCAGGCTGTCTGCATCACATGCAGCCACTAAAACTACATCCTCTCGACATAGGTAGAGCGCATCTCTAACAATCGATTAAAATGGAACGGAACATCATTCCACCGAAATATTCCAACTTACATATCACATTTGTATTTGTGCGAAATTTTGCATAATTTGTACAACCATTAATTAAATGCATTTCTAGTGCTCGTTTCAATTAATATACACGCCTCGTATTCCAACAGGTATACATTAGCTCATCGTGTAATTGAAACAAATGCTAATAGAATCATTGAATTAGCTTTTCATATTTCATCCTGATGCGAACACTTCCACATTAATGTGTGAAACGTGTTTTACAATTAAATTTTAGTTTTATTGAAAATTGTATGTGCAGGAATTCACCTTCACAAGAACTAACTTTTTGTTCAAACATTTTATCCACGTGTATTTGTTCAGTACTTACCTATAATGTTTTAATGGAAAGTAAACTTATAGAAGATTTTTTTTGGCATTCTTCTATTCTTATAAGTGAACTAGGAAATTAATTTAAGTGTTCAATACAATTTTATATGGACCGGGACTTATCATTCGCTTCTTGCAAAAATTATTTTCTCTTATTCGAACTCTTTTTATAGCATACAAAAAATAAAAATAAAAATATAATTTTTAATAAATTATTTTTTGTAATAATAATCTAGATGGCTACAAAGTTAGATTATTTGTAGTTCGATAGTAAAGTTTGTTGTTGATGTATACCAACCTATAAAAATAAAATGAATCCCGTAACCATCTTAATGTAATTTAAACTGTTAGGAGAATGAGGGGGATGAGAAGTAATATTGTTATCGCCTTATTTATTTGCTCTATTTTCAAGTTCGTTCTGCTAATGCTCTATAACACTACCAACTGGTTAATTTTTAAATCAGTCGTTCACCTTATAATGATTTACACTTAAATTAACTTTATGAACGTACCAATCGCATTCTCATTAAATTCTATCGAGCATTCAATTCAATAAAACATACTTACTTTCGAGTTAAATTTTCGTCAGGGTTTATGCTTCGGAAATGATTAAAATATTCATTCGGTGATTTTGATGGCTTCCGCAGTAAAAAGTATTCTCTTATTACATTCAATAAACACGGATATGTTTTACTACCACTTTTAGTATTTAGGGTAGCCGATAAAAATCGTAAAGGCAGAAAACGCAAAGGCATAAAAAGGCGTTCCGATCGAACTTTTAAGACTATGTATTAATCATCAGTAACCATGACAAGAATAAATAAACCAGGAGGGGTAAACGGAATATTACAGTTTCTTTTTTCCTATCATATTATAAAAAAAATGGTTTTGTTAGGAAAAATAAAATACAGTAATGAATTCATAAGGGTGTTATTCGCACGTATCATGCGCCATTTGTATGTAATAGGGGAAACCAATTCGAAAAGATGAATTATGAAAAAGGATGAACTTTGTTCCGGATACACAAAAGTTCAGCATTCTGAGGAATGACTGTCATACAGTACCACCTAGGATAAAAATGGTGTCATTCCTGGTGTATGGGAGTTGCAATGTACTAGGATGATCTCGTATATCAAGCTTTACGACCAATGTTACTCTCTGACATACACATATCTCATTTTCGTTTCTCCTATCCCTTTCTATACATCCCGAATAAAAAAAAAAAATAAATAAATTTCCTGTACATTAAAAATATTTCGGGAGATTAAATCATCTTTACTACGAATTTATTTCGAGTGCTACTTAATTTATTTGGAACTTTAAAAAAACTGCTCTTTTTAAAATTAAGAATTAAATTTTATTTTGGGTGCAGTGCTTTTAGTAAAAAAAATGGTTTTTTAATATGTTGTATATAAAGTAGTATTAAGTAGCCAAAGTGCATTGTTTTCTTTTGATTTATTCAACATCTAAAATGCGGAGCAGGAGAATAAATCTTTACTTAGATGTGGTTAACCTTCCTTCGCAGACTATGGTAGACCATTGAATATCAATTGCGGTCAATTTCAAAGAAACGAACAAGTCGCAGTTGGTTCGACTTTTTTTCTAAACACCCTTATATCATAGAAATTAATGTGCTGACTTGAACACAAAAATGTTACCGGAGAAATAATAATTCAAACCAATTAGATACGGGAATCGATTTGTTGTATTATAAAAAGAAAAGTTAAACTCGTCGAGCAAGAGATTTCTTGTAATCTAACACACACTACTAAATCCGAAAAAAAAACGTTTTCATATAAACTGATTTTTAATTTAATTTATACTTTTAATTTAAAATTCATAAATGCGTTACATAAATTAAAATAAAAGTTTTAGACAATAATTGGTATACAAATTTAAATAGAAAATCAACATAGGCAACTTTTTGTACATGAAAGTACAAAACAAAACTTTCACTTTATGTGATGCATAAAGTTCCTTGGGGAATTTTGCCCCACAAATAGATTTTGCTTTTGCAGCACAGGTTCTTTTTATAATATGTAGACTATGCACATTTTTAATATTTCATTCTTTTTTAAATTGATATTTTCTTATGAGATAAAATTTTATGAAATGATTTTAAAAACAAATTTTACTACCTCATTGTTAACATTAACGAATCATTTTATGTGTTTCTAAAAAGACAAGTAGGTATATATACAAAAGTTTTATTACAAAACTGCGTAATTAAAAATGTTTAAAACATTGAAGATCAAAGAAATTGAGAATTAATGTATTTATTCCATTAATAAATTGCCTTTTCGTGTTTTGCTCTAATTACCAAGAAAATCCTCTGATTAAACATTCCTGAATG
The DNA here is from genome assembly GCA_027574865.2 of Coproporus ventriculus. Taxonomy (NCBI): domain Eukaryota; kingdom Metazoa; phylum Arthropoda; class Insecta; order Coleoptera; family Staphylinidae; genus Coproporus; species Coproporus ventriculus. The sequence continues at coordinate 11,023 of JAODAH020034201.1, read as the reverse complement.
CTTATTCATAACAAAACACAAAATCCAGACGTAGAAAGTTTTCCTATTCAACCCCTGAATATTTCACATTTTATTAAATTTCGATAAACTTCACATAAAAGAAATAATCAACCGGGTCGACGAAAAAAAAAATCGTCGGGGAAGTTTATTAATATTCATTAAATCACTCCTCGCCAACTCATACAACTGAAATTGGCAGAGGGTCATTATTTAATAGTGAAGCCTCCCTTTCCAGCTGTACGTAGCATATAAATTCAATTTGCGAAAATCTTTGAATTATTCATAAACGAGATCTGTTTAAGAAGTGACCGGCAGTGTCGAATTTGTCTGCAGGGAGACACCCCACGATGTATACATTAAATTGGATCGATTCTTCCTCAATTATTGACTTGTGATACTCGAGACATACAACAAACATTCCCCCCGCATAAAAGCAATTAGAAAGATCAAATAAATTATCTCCACCAGGAAAATAATCCTGTTGCAAAGTGTTGAATGTTAAGTGTCATTGTCGATAAAGATTATTGAGGCATATTTTAAGTTTATAGCAGACCATAAATTCGACTTTCGAAAATAATAATTCTCAGCAAGTGTAACAGCGTTATGTACATTTTTTTTTCTTATTTCTTCTCTTTTATATTCGTGTAAAATAAAAAAGGCTCGAAAGCCATTTACAGGAAAGCAGGTCTCTTTATCAAAGTGTTCGAGGTCGTTACATTCATCCAATTCAACTAATAACAATTAATTACATCTCCAAACAAAATTTTCGAAAAGGAAAATTCGCAACGCCCCTTTAAATTAATTTACCCTACCCCAAGTTCAACTTCCAAACTAATTCGATTCGAAAGGTTCAAAGTGTTTAATTTAATTGTGTTTAAGAGGGCATTTCAGGAGTTAATTTTTGAAAGAAATTTAGAGGGGTTAAAAATATTTTTAGCTTCTACTTCATCAAAGATTACGGTTTTATACAATCTCATTTTAGAAGGAAATCTTAAATTGATTAAGAAAATTGATTGCTTTAAATATTTTCGAAATGAACAAAAGTCTGACATTATTTCATCCATAAATAATTATTGAAAGAAATAATACTTGTAACTAATTTTAGTAATGATGGATATTTTATAAATAAAATAGAAATATTCTTCAATTATGTCAAAAATTCTTTTTTATTTTATTTTGTTTATTTATTTATTTTTTGTGGATGTAATTGTATTGTTTTCTCCACAACTATTGTGAAATAATAATTATGTAAATTAAATTTTCCTCTAAAAATTAGTAAACAATATGTATCAATTTCAATGAAAATGTTAAATAAAGTCAACTGCAATTTCATCAGTAATTGGCCATCAATTTTCACGGCACGTCCATTCAAAACAAAATACATAGACGGGTCCGCGTACCCAATTAAACAAAACAGTTATATTTTCAATACGGAAGGGAAAGGGGTGCAATCCACCCTTTAATTTACATAATTACGGGAAAGTGCATAACATTGCAGAAATCGATTCTATTTACAATTTTGGGTGAAATGGATATTTTCCAGGGGAATTTCCTGGCTTATATGGTATGCGGTATCAGTGACTGGGAATATAAGAAAGACACGTCTCCACCTTAGGGGAAATCATAGAGGTAAAATATTTATATACTCCGGTTTCGAACCGGAACGAGGACTGAATACACAAATCGAGTCTTGTTTATTCAATTTGTTAACCCCTGGGTCTCACACACTCGACAGATTTTTACTAAAATTTGGATGCTCCAATCCTTCTTTGTTTTATATACAAAACAGAAAAAAAAAATATAAATAAACATTTTCCACAATTAATATTGTTTGTGGTTGGAGTTTAGTTTAGGGTAAATTTACTTCGTAAGTAAATTATAGGATTTAATCAATTGGTATATGGGCCAGGTGGCGGTTTCCTCAAATCAGTTATCTCTAGTATCCATCTGAAGGTAGCAGCTGCAACGTGCCGCAGCTCAATATGGGTTTATTGACAAGTTATGTGATCCTATTTTACCCAGAAGTTGGTGTGAAGGTGCGGTCAGGGTGGAGTTGGCTACATGTTACAGTCTGGGGGTGGGTGGGTGCGCCCCCATTGAGTCTTGTGAAAGATTTAGAGCGCCGTGTAACCACTACTGAAAGTCCTCTTAAAAGGCGCCACCGAAAATGTAATTGAACTTTAAATGGTGCTCCAGCACAATTCAAGTGACGTTTATTGTGCGGTTTTAATACACCCTCTCACACTGACAAATATTTCCTCTTTGCACGTATATCCACAAAAAAATTTCTTTCCCTAAATTTACACTATTTCTCCAATCCTCTTAAAATTTCTTAACATTTAATTGTAAAGTACATCAATTTATAAAGCAGAACAAAATTAATTTGTATCAAATTGTAACATATTTCATGAAGTAAAATGGATGGAAAGTCGATATAGTAATTTTGTTTAGAAACAACAATAACTCAAAAGTTCAAGATCAGTTCCATTAGCTTTATTACCGCGTATCATCCTGCAAAGCATTAATTCACAAACAAAAATCAACACGAATCCCTCCAACGAATCAATTCCAATAGGGATTCTCATTAAAACCACCATGAATAATTTAATGGCACTTCTTATAATTTGCATAACGTGCAAAGGGAGGAAAGGAATCATTCATACCTCCTATGCTGGTTCATTTTAAACAAAGAATTTCTTTGATGAATTTACATTTATTGGTGTATGTGTCATAGAATAAAAAGAAAAAGGAATAATTCTGTTGTGTATATGTGTTTTAAGACAATGTATGTGAGTGAATTTACGATGGCGTATATAGCCAGGTAGAAAGTATATTATCTGTGGTATGTAGGTGTTTGCACAGACGTAAATATTGTAACCAACAACACAAATTATAATATACATTCATGTGTATTAGAGGGCATATAAATATTTAATAATACATTACAACGATGTTTTATATATTTTTATAAAATAATTTCCAATCTTCCATTTTAATTATTATTTAAACTCGCAATAATAAAATTAATTGATTTATTTGGTTAAATTTAACAAATCTTCATCTATAATTGAGATGATTACAATTAAAATTTTTGTTTACTAAAAATTGCTATAGATAATGAATATAATTAAAGATGAAAACTAGTTAGGAAAAGTTAGAGAACACCCCCCGACTTCATTTCTTGATGATATGCGACTTATAGTTATGTAAGGAGATCCAATTTCCTGAAAGTTCGGCTTACGTTCACCGTAATGCATAACACATGTTTTAAGAGGATTTCCTCTGGCTGTTCCCATGTTGTATTTCACAATACATATTTAAAGAGTTTTCCCGGTTATACTGACATGCAGAGTAGTCTCAGAGAGGAAAAGAGGGGTGATCTTATGCAGAAAATGCCAATAATAAATTCGTAACTTCTTTTGCACTTTCAGCTAATTCAGTATGTTATGAATTAAACACAGTACTCCATATATGGAGGGGTTGAATTCCTGCTGAATATCACTGTCAATTTTAAAGTTCAGCATCTTAGTAAACTCGGTTGGGAAAGTTCAAGCAGAAATATATAAAGTCAAACTTAATAAGCGAATTAGTTCATTTCATTTCCATTAATTTTGTAAATAGTTCTGTTTTATGAAGATGTGCTTTCTCTTTCTCTTTCCCACTCATCTCCATCCACGTATTTAAACATCGCGGAAACTTCTATCCACCCTCAAATTTAATTACTCTCCAACGAATTCATTTTAAATACATCTTAGCTTAATTTTATTTTCACTCATAAAATAAAGACTTTGTAACTTTCCATGAACAAAACAGATCAATGAAGGAATTTTTGATTCGCAATTAATAAAGTAATTAAATTTTCGTTGTGTAAGATTTGATTTGAAAATTGAAATTGGTGGCAGGTGTGCTAAATGTTATAAGATAAATTAAAGGGCTGTCGCTTATTGGAGACAATAAATGTATCAAATTGCTGCACAGACACAATAATTTATCCTCAAGTAGTGTTTTAACAAGACCTAAGCACTATTACAATCTGCACTTCCGCAAGTTTGGAACAGGTGCATGACAAATATTGGGGAGATTGTCGCGATATAAATCATCGGTAATTACGGAATCTGTAGAAAATGATAATTAAAATAAAGTTTCTGCAATTATTACTTGTTACTTTTAACAAATTTGTATAATTAAAATAGAAATAATTTTAATACGTTGATGTTTGATTCAAGAATTTTAATTGCTACATAATATGATTATGGAATTAATTATTGATAAGAAAACGGAATTTAAAAAATTGAGGAGTTTAATGAATAGCAGGAAATAAAGTATATTTATGACTTAAAGCTTTGAAAAATTTTGATGCATCATAATATAAAACTAGATGCAATTCAGTTGAAAGAATTTTTTAGTTATTTTATTTGCAATTCCCAGTGGTTTATCAGCTTTTATCGTTTCCATTTTCCATTTGTTAGGTAAAATTAATGAATAAATCATAAGCCGGTTCATTCCGCATACAAAGTATGGGACCCTTATCGCTTAATTTGATTTTAATTTCACGCTGAATTCAGGTGAAAACTGATATAAAAATCCGCCGTAATTATTTTTTAATCGACTTTTTTATAGTGGTGCATATACATATATGAGCGCGCAAGAGTTACCTGCATATGGTACACTCAACTGGGCACGATTGGTATCAATCTGAATGCATTTACCTTAACGATTCAGGCACTAATAGACAATTATCGAAGTCATGCGTGAAATAGCTTGATTGACAATATCAATCATGAATCGGTAGATTCATATTAATTTACCTCGCACAATGATTGACGCGCGCAGTGTATACATAATAATAGGGATCACCCTGTAATTTAAAACGGGTTTGTACGATCACTCTTCTTACCCCTCAAAACAATATTTTTTACATGATCTTTTCACGCGTTAAAATAATAATTAATTCAATTTTCATCTCCCCGAGAAAACTGTCAGGAAAGTTTTCCATTGAGATAAAAAAGAAGATGATAATGAATCTTTGCTTTTTCTTAAATGATTTTTTTTTTAAATATGCAGTTTTGGTTTATCTCTCATTAATATTTATAATTAAAACTTAATTCTTCTTTAAATTTCACCTTTTTAAAAGAACATTAAAAGTGTATCATCGCGCTTGGAAAGTTTGCACTCGAGTTATTCAAATTCTTTTTATAATTAATGGCAGGGCTTTATGAATTTTGTCGGCGCCAGATTGTTCCTATTATTTTTCAGCTTTAAATTTTATAGAAACGACAATTAAATAGTTTTTCAGCTTCTGGGAATATTAATTTTATAACCACTTTCCGTATAATAAAAATATTATTAGAAGAAGAAGAACCAAACATTATTAGCGAATTTGTTTTAAGTTTGTATGTTAAGAAAAATTGAAAATTTAGATTTTAATCTTGTTAACTATTCTATTAGATAAAATAATAGCTCTAATGAATGAAGATTTATATCTAAAACAAGTGTTACATGTAGAAATTGTATAGTTTATTGAATTTTATTTGTTGTTGTTGTTTAAGTTATGTAATACGTCTGGGTTGGCAAATTATGGTTTCCAAAGTAATATGTTAATTCAGAAAGAGTTTGAAAGTGCCTTATTAATTTCCTGCAAAATAAATCTGCATGAATTTGTGTTGCAAATGAGCTCATGCAGACAATGCAAAGTGCGAATAAAAGTAGGAGTGGGAACTTGACAAGTAGGAGGGACGTAATTACACCCCATCGAACTTGATAGATAATACAATTAATAGAAATGCATTAAATAATTCATGCAATGATTGTTGAGATGGGCTAATATAACAAACTGACAGATGCAGAATAATTATATTGGGGATATCACCAAATATAGAAATTACAGACATTAAAGGATCATTTATCGAATGAAATCTAAATTTCTATTTATATAAAATTTATCCTGCTAAATTTTTCTATTTAAACGAATTTGAAGTTCGTATCTAAAATTTTTTTAAATATTATTAATGAAAACCGAAGAAATTTCAAAAATTCTATTATTCAATCTCTTTCTAACATACATGATCCACCATCGTTACATCTCACTTCCACTCATTACGAGGCGAAAATTAAAAAAAAAAATGTAGGAAATTTTTTAATAAAAATCTAAGAATTTTCAAATTTTCTCTTATTCGATCTCTTTCGATCGCATACAATCTTCCATTGTTACATCTCACTTCTACTAGTATTTTTGAAATTTAAATAAACATTTTCGGATTAAATTAAAGATAAACAACCCAATCCCGGCGAGTCTTGAACTCGCGACCTTCCGCTTCCCAGGTGTCCAGCGCGCTGGATTGGATTTTTTTACTTGGACCTGTAGAAAGTGTTTATCTGATTAAACAGAAAAAAATATGAATGATGAATGATTTAGAAAACTACAAGGTTATGTTATCCGTCATCTACCCAATTGCTTGGTAATGAAGCTTGTTGATGATGTATACCAACCTATTAAAATAAAATCAATTCCGTAATCATTTGAATGTAATTTAAAATGTTAGCAGAGCGCAGGGAATGAGAAGGAATATTGTTACCGCCTTAATTATTTGCTCTATTTTCAAGTTCGTATTGGTAATGTTCTTAGGTATTCTCACTTTTACATTTTTTTATTACTTTTTAAATATCCTATTTCGCAATTTTTATTTATTTTTATTATTTTAAATGTTACTGTGTTTTTTTGCACCCCCAATAAAAGTGATAACCAATGTAATTTTGAAGTTTTACGGATAATCACGGATTTGCCCAAAAATCATTTAAAGCTTTTAGTTCAAGAAAATAATACGATTTGCCTACTAAAATGTTATTTTCCTAAAATAACTGTTTACGTACAATTTGGGCAATATAATTTGGCAGATCATTATAATGTACAAACTATTGTAATAATTATTTTGTCTGAAAATGCAGTTAGGATACATAATATTATATTTCAAATTAAATTTATACTCAATATAAAACATTTGAATGCATACATAAATTATAATAATAGAAGAATAAAAGAATAACTCAATAAACTATTGACATTTATTGGGTGAGGTACAATGTGGTTTTGCTCGAGCAGATGTTAAAGTGTGTGTTTCTTTCCAGGACCCAATTTCATGCCTGAATTCGTAGCCCCTTTTTAGTTTAGTGAGAAAAATGGCGCAACACGTTTACACCCACACATGATAATACCAGAGTTTATCCATTCGCCTGGAAAATGGGACCTGGATGCTCTTGAAATGTAAATCCCATTAAATGGCAACATATTATCCAACATTTTTTTCAAGTTAAACTTTTTATTTGAAAAAATTTACATAATCAATTCAAAATTATAAAAAAATCCGAAAAATGAAAAATTCAAAAATAAAAAATTTGAAAGTTGATGTTCGTAAGTTTAAAAATTTGAAATGTAATGCTAAAAAATTAGAAACTTTCGAAACTCAAATTGAATTAAAATTTTAAAGATACGTATATATCTCTTAAAACCAAATATAAACTTTAAGAATAAAATTAATGATAAAAAGTGAAAGGTCGTGAGTTCAAGTCTCACCGGGATTGGAGTTTTTTATCTTTGTAACTCAGAAAGCGAAACGTTCTGAATTCGAGTTTTACCATTTTTGATTTACGGTATTTTTAGTTTGTTAAAAAAGAAAAATTGAAACATTCAAACATTGGTAATCCGAAAATAAAAGTAAATTGAATAAAATAAAATCTACCAAAATCGAAAAGATTGAATAAATAAATCGAGAATAATCGAAATGATTTTTATTATACCTGCATTATAATCTTGAATTAAAAAACTAAAAAGGTGAAGTGGGGTAAGATCGGACCGGTTTTTGTAAAGTTCCACTTTTAACAGATTTATTTTTGTCATTTTTTAAATATTTAACATATATTGGTATCAACGCAAAGTGGAGTTTATACTCTATAATTTGTATAAAAAAAACAACAACAATATTCCTTGGAAATTTTCATTTACACGGAAAATTGTAACAAATTGTGCCCATTGCAAACTTGATCCGCATTCGGGGCTATTTAAAACTAATAGAAATGTGTGTGAACCGTGTTCTGGAGTAAAATCAGATCAATTCATAAAACATTTACAGAATGTCATTTACTGCATTAAAATAAGTTCATTTGTTTAAAAATTAAACAATTGAAGAAATTCCTTTTTGCCTTCCATAGAGAAAGAAATTTATTTCAATAAAAAACCATATAAAGCATCACAATATTATTAGCAGACACTACAAGTTTGCAATTTCAACTCACAAAACATATTTTAAACAGTTAATTTTGGTAATTATGCCTCTTCAAATGTTTCTGTGGTATACGATCTTCAATTTGTTTTCCCTGACGTAATTCCGAACCATTTCCGATCAATTTTTTTTTTATAAATATAACAGTTGGAAGAAAATATCAGAAGAAATAACCAAAACATATGAACAGTGCAGACCACTGCGATCTTGCCCCGCTGAATGCTCCGGTCTTAACCCGTGCAGTAATATTTTCGGGGCAAGATCAAAGTAGTAGGTTTCTCAGGAGATTTTGGACAACTGATGTAATTTATTTATTTAATGTAAACTTTAAACAATATTCTCCATACTTATCAAAAATAAATTAAAAAATCACAAAATTTCCTTAAAAATTACCACACTTTGTTGAACGACTCTAGGTTTGATGCAAACTGCACGAGAAGTTATACTCTAAAATGAAGATATAATGCGGTCCTCGCATGAGTGAGAGACATCTCTATAGACCTCCTCATATTAATTTAATTCAGGTTTCTATCTATTAGCTATTATATTTTCATTTATGTATAAATAAATATAGACCGATTACGATCTTGCGCCGTTTATGATCTTACCCCGCTGCACTTTATAACATTTTTCTTGAATTCGATAGCAATTTTCATGTTGTCTGCTTCTTCATAACATGATGTAATTTGCAAAATCATAACATAAGTCCATCATAGATAAGAAAAAAGTTTAATATCATTTATACCAGTACCAAGTCTCATCACAAGTGCAAAATTTCCGTTGTTTTCATAGGAATTGTGTTAAAAATTGCAGGAATGTATTTAAGTTTGGTGATATCTGCAGGTTACAATCAATTGAAAGTCTTCTTTTTAGTTTTTTCTTTTGTTTCGAAAAATATATATCAATGTTACTAAATTTATATTCACCATAGTTGAATTTATAAACTTCAAACCTATGTAAAGAAAATATTATAAAAACGTTTCAAGATGACTCAAATAGAGTCAAAACCGTTAATGGTTAATAAAAGAAATGTAGTAGGACTAAGTAGTTTAGTTGAATTTAAAATAATAATATTTTTAATCTTTACAAAATGAATAGAATAATAATTATAATAGAATTTTATAATAAAAATAATAGTGAAGCGAAGGTCAAAAGATTGATAATAAAGTCATAATATATAAATAATTTATTATATAACACTCCTGATTTCACAAGAAGCATATACGCCTTTAAAAATTTTTGTTTACAGTCTCATGGCACGATAAATCACAATCGCATTATAAAATTATGTTTTTTTATGGTTATAAAGACAACCCATAAATATTGTTCTGCAGCTTGCGATCGATCGACATGAAAAATGCTAAATTCTTCGCAAGAAGATACATTGTCTCCCGATAGTAAAACTTTATTCGCGCCACAGAATCCGTTACCCTACTCCCGACATTTTTATTCGCATTATTTTAACATTGTGGAATGCTGAACTACTCGTATGAAATAGTAATATCAACTCTGTACTGCTACCTACGTTCTCTAGCCATTGTTGTTTTAACGCTAAATTCCCTATGTATGGTATTATATTTATAATTTATAGAGGACCTAACTAACCTTTCTAGCTTGTATAGAGGGAGTATCATACGTGGTATCAAGCATAGAATTAAATGAGGGGATTACGCGCATCAAACCCCCAACCCCTTATAATATAACAATGACTGGATGGACGGGTTGCGGTATAAAATGCTAATTTGTTTCAGACGTCTGTTACACATATCAAAAAAGGCCCCAAATGCATCTGTAGTTTTGGTCGAATTGAACAAACCCTGTGTCAACAACGTGGGACTTGTTTAAACAACGATATACTTCTGTATTTATTGTAGCACACGAACTTTTTTAATACTATTAGATTAGTAAATCTGCAGATGTTGGTACACATAAACTCTACAACTAGGAACAATTTATTTTAATCCTTTTTAGCAGAATTTATTTCATACGCATTAATACGGTTTGAAAAAAAATAAAAATAAAGGAGATTTCTACAACATATTTACATTTTTAGAAGTGCACTATAATGTTCCTAAATTAAAACAATTAATTGTAAAAACTGCAAAATATGGTGATATTCATATACTACGGCTGGCCAGTTTCGCCATTTTATATGTTCATCAAGCAAGCCGTACTTGGCGACGAAGGTTGACCTAATTAATGCCTAATTGATTTTCTCTTTGCCATTGAATGCTATAGATAGTGGGATTGGAATATTGGAAGTTGAATGATTTTTTATTTTGGTGTGGAAATTTTCGACTAGTTTGTTGATGAGCTACTGTAGAGAAAGGCAGTTGAGATCTCATCTTTTATTAGATGCAGTTACCAAGGTACATTCTTGATTATTCTTAAAGTTTTGGACTGACGATCAAAAAAGGGCTCGATTTGACTTGGTTGGATGTTGCGCCCGATTTGGAAACCGTACGTCCTGACGGGCAGAATAGAGCTGAAAATTTTAAATTTGTTCCTAGTGTTCGAACGCGATGGTACATCGTAAATGTAAAGAAGGAATATACAAGACATCTTGTCCGAGTGTTTGATGGTGTTGATTTTAACGGAGAAGGAGCGATTGCTGCGATATCTGGTTACCCATTTACAGAGATCTAGGGAAACATTTAGGGTATACATTTTGTACGATGCAAGTTTGTGGTGCCAAATCTAAGATTTGAAGACTTTAGAGAGATCTAGAAAGACCGCCCCCATTGACC
>JAODAH020034195.1:0-13262 GCA_027574865.2 Coproporus ventriculus | reverse complement strand
TCTAATTTTTTGATTTGTCCACGTAATAAACATTTTGTAATAATTATTTGCTTTATCCGTTAAACCCAATGCGAAATAAACAGGTGCTTTTAGATTCATACGTTCCCAATATGTTTCTAATAAGATACATAACTCTTGCGCACGTCCTAAAGCGAAAACGGGGATTAGGACTTTACCACCACGTTCAACGCACTCATGCACTTTTTTTAAAAAATCCCGTTCACGACACCTTTTTGAATCACGGATCGTTGTTGCATAAGTCGATTCAGATATTAATAAATCTGGTCTGCATTTATCAATCCATGCAGCACCTAAATGCCGATCGGGGGTCATATTATAATCCCCCGTGTATACAATTGATTGTGACCCTACACGTACCCAAAACATCGCAGCACCAAGCACATGCCCTGCATAATACGCTTTAATCTCCAACTCACTATCCACCATCACAGATTGGTGTAAAGTAACCGCAATTACTTTTTTCATACAATCCTTTATCATTTGCGATGTAAAGAAATTTTGTTCGCCTTTTTTTTCCACAGAAACTTTTCGCATGTCTTCTAATAAAATGGGTGCGATTGCTTTAGTTGGGTGAGTCATGTAAATTGGACCATTATATCCGACCATTTCCGACATGTATGGTAAAGCACCGCAATGATCCAGATGAAAATGTGAGATGATTACGCAATCAATGTGGGGGGTTAAAAGGCCTTCTGAAGATATATAAGAGAAGTCTGGGAATCTTCTTTCATCATTATAACCCATATGCATCCCGCAGTCCAGCATGATGTTCTTTCCACCCATTGTGAGTAAAATGCAACTCCTGCCGACATCTTGGCCGGCTCCCAAGGGGGTTATTTTAATTTCAGGCATCACAGATAGGAAATTAATTGAAGATAACCATCAATTAGTCACAATAATACATTTTTAGGTTAAAACTATGGGTCTATAACTTGTCTCTGGTCTGCTATGGGTTAAAAATAATAGCGGCAACAGCGATTGGAAACAGTGATACCAACCATAGAATAGTACAATCAAGAATTGCCAACCGAAAATTTTTCTTAAACTCGAATTTAATTAATCCTAATCATCCGTTTATTGTATTTTTGGCAGAGAAATACTACTACATAATAATAAAGTTTCTATTACCAGTTATAGAAATTTGTCTATTAGAACCTTTGGATTTTTAAAGTTTTCTCTGAAAAAAATTGCTCAAAAAAAACTCGTATTTATTTGTTTATTAGTTTTATAAGTAATGTAAATCCATATAATAATAAAAAGTTATAATATTGTATTTGATAACTTTTAATATTTCACTGATGAATAAATAGTTATCGGTAAAATGTTTTTAATAATTTTTTTTAAGGATGATTCTGAATTTTGATTGTTAATTCAATTTTTCGGCTTCAAAATGAAGTAAAAAACTTAGATGAAAAAATGACTCTGATGGAAAAACAACATTTTACTGAGCTGGAAATATTCGATAGAGAATATGAAGAAAAAGTTGCAATACTTCTGAAACAAATAGCAGGAGTGAAAGGTTTGTAAACTTGGTTTTCTAATAAATAGGTTAGCACCTTGTTTTTAATAATGCCAACCAAAAATTTTATTTTGTTCGTTTGCTTTGTAACATTCAAAATTTTGTGTTAGATGGGGAAGACAGGAGAGCACAAGTCACCCAATTTATTTAATTTATTCATCAGTAAAATATTAAAAAATTATCAAATACAATATTAAATAGTTAAAAATATACAAAAAAAAAAAGAAAACATTTACAATTAAAAATTTTAACTTTCGTTGAACAACAGCCTAGTTCTTTTTAAAGGTGGTGATCCATCCTCTTGTTTTATGGCTTCAATAATTCTAAAAAACAAAAATCAAATTTCAAAAACTTGGAGAATTTTTTTTTTAGATTTTTTAAATTATTTAGTTTTAGATTTTTCCAGGTTTTTATATTTTTTATTTTTCCCCAAAATTTCCAAGTATTATTTTGTAAATTCTCCAAATCAGAAACCTTGAAGAACTGCAGACCTTCAAAGCAGCCAACACGTAACAGATTGAAATGTTTATTTTAATCTCTTAGGTGTAAAAATTTTAAATGAGTAAATAAATTGTTTATTTAGTTTTTTAAAAGAAAGAACCAACAGGTTCCGTAACTGATGTTGTATTTGAAACACCCCAATCCTGTTTATGAATGACTCACCTAGTAGCATCTAAGTTTTCTTCTGGCAAATTCTGAAACAAAATTAATAAATCGTTAAACGAAAATTGGGCAAGTTGTTGCTTAATTAAAATTTTTGAAATTTAATTTTAATTACCTCTTCTTTTATCTTATTTTCTTTATTGGTGCACAGACTGCTAGGACATTTACATAAGTCCGAACAATATGTGTCAAATTTTTTGCAGCCGCAAATGCGTGTGTTACATCTTCCTTTACAACTGCAAGATCCTTTTCCTTTTTTCCCTGGAATTGTAAAATCGGTTGTAGAAGTATCACCCCGTATAGCATGTACTCTCTTTGCCAATGGTGTCCACTGCCAATCAGGGTCATCAATGTTATTATCTTCGAATGAACTATCAAAAAAGGGAACTCGTACAGATAACTAAAAAAAAGCTTGTTTTAAAACATGATTTTTCCAAAATTTTCAATAGTGTAGTCATGGCTGCTTTATCCCCTTCCCCCTTTACCAAAGTTTCTGGTACATTACCTGATTTTCTTTATAGTCTGAGGAATTTTTTTGTCTTTTTGGTTTTTTAACAACTACACTTTGTTCCTGAAACAAAATTACCATTTCAATAATAATAATAATAATAATAATAAAAAGATGAACACACCTTCATTTCCGTAAGTTGATTCTTCAGATCTTCAATCTCTTTCTGGAACATTCTATTTGAGAATTCTAATTTTTCTATCGTTTCCTGCTGTATTTGGGTGACTTGTGCTGTCCAGTCTTCTCCATCTAAAGCAAAATTTTGTATGTTATAAAGCAAACGAACAAAATAAAATTTTCAGTTGGCATTATTAAAAACAAAGTGCTAGCCTATCTATTGTAATACCAACTTTACAAACCTTTAACTCCTGCTATTTGTTTCAGAAGTATGGCAACTTTTTCTTCATATTCTCTATCGAATGTTTCCCTCTCAGTAAAATGTTGTTTTTCCATCAGTTTTATTTTTTCATTTAAATTTTTTACTTCATTTTGAAGCTGAAAAAATTTAATTAACAATCAAAATTCAGAATCATCCTTAAAAAAAACAGTTTAGAATGTTTAAGAGCATTACAAAAACGAACTTGAAAATAGAGCAAATAAGTAAGAAGGTAACAATATTTCTTTTCATTCCCTCCACTCTGCTAACATTTTAAATTACATTTAAATGGTTACGGGATTTATTTTATTTTTATAGATTGGCATACACATCAACAACAAGCTTCATTACCGAGCTATGGGTGGATAATATAACCTTGTAGCCATCTAGATTATTATTACAAAAAAATAATTGATTAAAAATAGATTCGCTGAGATTGGATTTTTTATCTTTAATTTAAAATTTTGTATTTAAATTTCAGTTGTAGTAGAATTTAGATGTAACAAAGGTAGGTTGTATGCGTTAGGAAGTCTATAAAAGAGAAAATTTGAAATATCTTTGATTTATATTAAAATTTTTCCTACAATTTTTTCTTGTATCGTGTATATTAGAAAGAAATTGAATAGAATTTTTGAAATTTCCTCGATTTTCATTAGTTGATTTATTTATAAACCATTTTACCAATATAACAATCAATAAGTACTTACCTCCGATACTGAATTCTGTAGATCGCTGACCTCATTCCTCTTTTCTACATCGCTTCTTGCTAAATCAGCAGTTAATTCAAACATTGTTTTGATTATGAATTTGGCTTCACTCATTGTTTGGATGTTGTCAAATCGGGTAGTGATGTTTTGTTCTGAAAAATTTAACAAAAGTAAGAAATCAAAATTCATAAACAGGATCAACATTTTACTTACCTTCATCACTATCGATAATTTTTTGTTGTAAATCTTGGATCTGAAGAGATCTAATTTCAATATCCTTCTCCAATTCGACAATTTCAGCAATATTTGCCTCTCTATCCAAATTTAGCTTGTCGATTTCTGCCTGTACAGCAGCCCGATGTTCTAGAAGCGCAGTGAGTGATGTCTTGGCATCGATTGTACTAACAAATAAGTTAAATTCTTGTTTAATCTAAAACAAAAATTTTAATTTTAGTTTGCAAAAAAGAAAAGAGGAACAGTATTATGTTAAAATTAACATTTTCTTTTATTTTTGATCTTTGCTTACCCAAGGTTCGAGTCGTTCTAATTTTCCGCTGTTTTTAGATTCTTGCACTTTTCTTCTTAATGCTAGTGCATCTTTAAGCCGTTTGTTCACTGCGGCAGCTTCTTCCACTTTCCTTTTCAGGACAACTTGTTGTGCTTCCATTTTATTCATTTCATTCTTGCGTTTTCGGTCTTGGGTTTGTAGTTTCGACAGTTCTTTTTGCCTTTGAATCTTCCACGTTCTAAAGTTCTCAGATTCTTGCCGCATGTTTTTAATTAATTTCACTTTTGCTGCTTTCATGCTTTGAATTTCTGAGTTTAATTGTTTTATCTTGATTTCACTTTTTTCTTTCATCTTTATCAATTTTGCTTGCTCAATGACCTGGAAGAAGAAAAAACAAAATTAAGAAATGCTCACAGTTCATTTCTTTTCAACTTATGAGAAAACATCTTAAAATTGCACCTGACAAATAAAATCAATATTATGGCTCAAAAGCACTACAGCTGGTGATTTTAATAAACACTCTCATTCGGCGGAGTAGCTCAGTGGTAGAGAGCTTGTTGAAGAAAGATGATTGAACCTCTTCAATTCTCCAAAAGCATTTTGCTTTAAAACTCCAACCAGTTTGAGTATCAATTGAAGAATTAGGTGGGAAGATGATCTCAGCTGAGAAGAGGAAATAGAAAGAAGCAAATAGGCTCGAGAAAGTAATAAACTGTTCTTGAAGTTACACAAATATTTACAAAAGCTCATGCATGGTAGCCCTCTAGATTGCAGTAGCACATTGGGTAGCCTATATAAGCCTTAGTGATCGCCCCGAGTGGCAATTCTATTTGGAAAATGGTGCAATGTTAAATAAGTTTTATACATAACCTCACCTTTTTATTGAGTGCTTGAATTTGTGTTTCCAATTCTTGAACTCGTTTTGCCCTTTGCTCCGCAATTTTACTGTTCCCCCCTTGAGTCGTCACAGTTTTCAATTGTCGCGTCAAATCTTCTTTTTCTTTCTGCAACGTTTCGATCTTTGCTTCACACTCAGCCAATTCGGCTGGGTTAACCATATATACCATATTTGATGCAATTTGTTCAGCTAAATGTTCTTTTATTGCCAGCTCTTTAGTCAATGTATGTAATTCTGTGTTCAATTCAAACTGTTTGGCTGCTTGAAGTTCTTGCCTCTCACAAATTTCTGACTCTGAAGCTGCATCTAAGGTCATCGAGTTTCTTGCTGCTTCCACCTCATGCTTTTTAATTTCATTTTCTTTCAGTCTATGCTCGTTTTTCAATTCTATAATTTGGGTTTCATATTCTTGCAATGTTAACAAGTGTTCTCTTATCTGGCTTATGTCGTTTTTATCCAGACATTCACTTAATTTTTGTAAGGTTACATTATATTTATCTTTAAAGGTATTTAATTTTTCTAGTAAAGATTCATTTGCTGTCTGGATTAGAAGCGCTCTTTCTTGCAGTATGGAATTTTGAGTCAATGAAGAAAAAAGATTCACATTTAATGAGTAACATTTCGATTTTAACTCCAACATTTCTTTTTTTAATGAATCGTATTCACATGCATATACCTGGGGACCTATAAAAAAAAAAGTTTTAAAAAAACATTTAATGAAATGTGGAAAAATTTAAATTTGCCAATCGACATTCAAGCATTTTATATTTTGATTATTAAATTAGATATCTGGTTACTCAGAAAACTTAATCACAAATCATAAATTGTGCAAAATTTGTCATTTTCAACTATGTACTTTTTACTTTAAAAATGTCTTCTATGGGGTTTTTTGGGTCGCTGAACATGAATCCGATGTCAGTCACCTGGAAAACTCTTCCGCAGATCGGAAAATCTTGAAAAATTGTAAATTTTCAATTATGTTCTTATTTTGTGGTCAAGCTTTCTAGGTAATCGACCTCGAATTCATGTTCAGTGATCAAAAAAATCCCCTAAAATGTCTTTTTTTGAAGTGAAAAGTAAATAGTTGAAAATAATAAGTGAAAAGTAAATAGTTGAAAATTACAAATTTTGCACGATTTACGGTTTGAGATTGAGTTTTCCAGGTAATCGTCCCGGATAAGTGATCAGCGACCCAAAAAACTTTCTAGATGCTATTTTTGAAGCTTAATTTTAATTTTTTGAAGAAATCAGATAACATTTAATATTGGGGGAAGAAATGGGGCGTTTTGGGGGTGAAAGAAGGGTGTGTATAAGTAATTATCTAGTCATGAATAACCTTTGGGATCCATAGAACATCGTGAAAAAATTTATTTTTAGATTCCACCTGCTGCAAAATGTTTCGTTATGCAGCCTTTTTCCCCAGTTTACAGCCTAGGCTAACAGGGAAGGAGGGACGATGTCATTCCTAAGACAACCATTGAACCTTCTACAAGCAGAAGGTAATTAGAGGGTTTAGAACTTCTCTTTCTAAATGATTGTAATTTGGAGATGTAGGGTGAAGTAAAGTACCTGGAAGTAATTTTTGACTCCCCACTAACCTGGAACCGGCAAGAATCTGAATTCACATCAAACCAATCGCCAGATTAATGACTAACTTGGATTCAACTTATCTCACAAATCATATACAAATCAGAAATTTCAAATGTGGCAGTTAGAGGAATATATGATAGGCAATGAGGATCAGCCCAAGAGTGGTAAATTAGCTTAGTACCAGAGGTGTCAGACATACAATCACTTAAGATGCCTGGTATGGTGACTAAAGGTCGCATAACCTTAAGAAACTGACTAAATATCAAAAACTTGCCTGTGTCAGCATAATGGGAACTTAAAAATTACTCAATACTTTTGTAAATTAATACAAACAAAAAATTTTATTTTCTTCATGTTTCTTAGTTTTCTTTGATTTTTTAAATAATTAAAAAGTCTATACCTTGTTCGACAATTTGAAGTTGTAACTGTTGAATAATTTTCTTCAACCTATTAATCTCGCCTGCTTTGGGATCTTCGTTGACAATAGGCTTATTCTTGATTTTCTTTGCCCGGTCCGCATATCTAAGGGTAGATAGCGTTTCTTCGACATTATAATCTGCTGGGCTAACGCAAGCTATCATTAGGGTTATGCTATTACCCCCTAATGAATCTGAAAAATAAAAATTAACAAATACATAAATCTCAAAAAACAGCAAATATCGTTCAACATTTTAAAATATAAAAATAATATCAAATTGTTAAGGTGTGAACATTTCAACAAAACATCAAACATGTCAAATATAAAAATCTGAAAATGGCAAAATGTCAAATTTTCAAAATATTAGTACATACATTAAATATGTCAAACATAAAATGATGTCCAGCCTATCTACAAAACAATGTAAACAAACTTGTCATTACCATGACAACAGAATTTCATAAATGACATTTTTGATTGAGTATGTCAATCATGAATACCAATTATATTATAAAAAAAGAAATTACCCTTTAACAGCCTAGTTAAATTACTGTCACGAAAGCTTACAAATGCGTTTGGATTTTTTTCATCACCCAAAGCAGATATAACATTTCCCAATGCCAAAAGACCTTTGTTGATATTAATTCCTTCTTTAAAGGTTTGACCGGTTGCCCCTGTCTTCTTTGACCTTTCTGAACCCGCTAGATCAACAAGATTAAATTTTGCTTGTTTACAGATTTCCCTAAAAAATAATAAGAAAACCATTTTAATATATCAATCTCTATTATTGAATTTTAGATTAGTGCAAATTTAAGAAATGACATCTAATGTCAAAATTTATTAAAAACAATGTTACAAATATAAAATATCAGAAATATCATTGTTGATGTCAAAATTAAAGAAATGACATTGATGAAATTTTGAAAATTACATTACTACTATTAAACTTTAAAAGAATGACACTTCTTATATTAAAATTTGTTCATAATATTAATATTTTAAAAATGACATTTTTTATGTTAAAGTTTAAAAATGTCACCAAAATTTTAAAACATTACAAATGTATACATTTCTAGTATGAATTTTAAAATGGATGCCAAAATGTTCTAAACATAATATTTCAAGAATGATTTCTAATATTAAAATTTCAAGCATTACAAACGTTAATTTTCCATAATATCAAACTTCAGGAGTGACATTGTTGATGTCAAAATTTGAAAAGTGACAAGCAGAAAAATGTATTTGCAAATGTCACCATTTCATTAGGAGCTTTAATTGGGCTGGAAAATTACCAGTTATAAATAATGATGTGTAAGGGCTATTAAAAAACTTACCCAGAATCCTTCTTAATTATTGAAATATTGATTGTAAAAATAGCATGGCTTCTAGAAGATTGGGAATTCATATTTGTACAACCTGTTGCTCTTCCTTGTGAACCTTTTGCGAGAAGATTTAACATTTCTGCAGCAGAGGTTACATGTTGCTCAGTCAGTCCTGGTATGAAAATACCTTTAGTATGGTCTTCTCTTATATCAACAACGGATTGTTCTCTAGGTTTTGCAGAAAATAAGTCATACAAAACCTCTTGGTATAATTCCATAAAAGAAACAGACACATTAAAATCATAACAAAAATTTTCTCTTATGTGTTCAAAGATATCAGTAACAGCTCTGGGAATTATTCCCATGTCTTCTTCTCCACTATAAGCTGTGCCCATAGAATGGGTTTTCCCTAAAAGAAAATAGAAACAACATTATAATAAGAAGTAAAACAAAAATTTATAAAATTCCCAAAATAATCATAAATAAAAAATAATAATTATGCAATACAATTTTTGGATGACAATGAGTAGAATAGAGACAATGAGTTATAATTATGGTAGATTGTATGCGTTTGAAAGAAGTCGAATAAGAAAAAATTTTAAATTTCTTCATTTTTTATTATTAAATATTTTCATATATTTTTTACTATTTAGAAACATACCCTAAGAATTTCATATAAATCATAAAAAAATTAAACATACCAGATCCTGTTTGTCCATATGCCAAAATCGTAACGTTATATCCTTCAAACAAGTTTTTTATTAAAGGTTGAACACACTTGTTGTAGAAATGCCCTTGTTCCGTTTCTGGGCCAAATGCGTAATTATATGTAAACGATTTATCTAAAGACTTAATCCTAACTTGTCCCAAATTAGGGAAAACTTCTAACAAATCTTTACAGGAAGCAGAAATTTCTCGTGGGACCAACGGCCTAACTCTTAATGCAACTTTAACTGAAGTCGAATCAGCCATGTTCTAATAAACTGGAAAAAAAAACAAAGTTAGCTATTTTAATTAATTGATGATTTGGAAAAACCTAGTTGTGTTCAGGATTGACAATCAACTTCAAACCAACATTTCGTTTTATTAAAATCAAATATTTTGTACGTAGCCCTGATGAAGCTTTGATTTCAATAAAGCAAAATTTGGTTTGAAGTTGATTGTTAGTTCTGAACACAGCTAAATTTTTCCAAATCAGTATCACTACAAGGACCTAACTCACAAATATTAATTAATTGTTAAAAAAATCCCCAGATTAGTCCTACATTGCCATATGGTAGGACAAACTACCCATCTGTATATAAAAATAAATTTTTTTGGGATGCTTATCAATGTACTTGATAAATCAGGTTTCTTTGGTACTTCTTGCATAGTTTTAAAATGAACATGTCCAAATATGGAATTAAAATAATTTTTCTCACCTACCACAGGATTTAAAAATTGCATAAAGTAAGGATTTAGATGTTAAAACTTATAATCATCAAATTAACATTCTGATAGGTGAAGAATTTCTTGATAAATAAATAAAGTATCTTATAAATCATAAAATACAATAATAAAAATTACCTTATTTAAAATCAAAAATAGTAAAAAGGTTGCTGCTCAATTTGTACAAATTGTACCTTTGGTCTAAATATATTATAATCAACTTTCTTACATTAAAAGTAGCTGAAGCCTATACGAACAACTCATTCGAATGACGGTCGCTGTAAGAAAGGAACGCGCAACCAACGGCTTTTCATTTTCCGTTAAAACAAATTTGAATGAATTTTTCAGTGCTACCAATATTAAAACACAATATGAAATTTCGTAAATTTCATTACCTCTACACCCTTTCATGATAATTCCACTCTGTTCATCAAAATTTAAATTAAAAAGGTGTTTTAATATGCTATTTAAAACGTTAAAGGGTTTTATAAAAATTTGGAACTTCCATTGATTTCACTAAAAAATAGTTGTCTATGGTTGGCAGTATTGATTCGATTTCTATAGTTGTTATATTTTACCCGCGAAATGAAAGTTTTTATTTGCGGTTATGTTAAATGTTTAACAAAATGAATTTACAAAATACTAGGAAGTTTAGGCCTGGTAAAAAGGAAAATAAAGAGCAGGATAGGAATGATAGGGGACCCGGTCAAAGGTAATGAATTTTAAAAGGTTTTTATTTGTTACTGTATGGTGTACTTTTTATAGGGAAGAAACTTCTGAGTTTCGAATAAGGCAAGTTGTAGAAAATGATGAGATCGATGCCAAATATGGTTTCGAAAGGGTTAAGGATCATTTAGAGCGAACAGGGTTTCTACTCAATATGCACGCGGTAAGTTTCTAATTGTTGTTATGGACCTAGCGAGTTGGTTAGGTTTTTTCTTATAAATAATAAAGGTTTTTAAGTTAACATTGAATGCTTCATGTTTGTGTTATGCCATAATAAAATAACTGTGTGTGGCGCCTGCATTACACTGTTAACACATTCACTACTGACCACACCAATCGGTGCGCAATTACAGATCAGTGTAATAATTGTTGCTATTTGTTCTTTTTTTTCTAGTCTGAAATATTAGATGAAGATAAGCGTTTGATATCAGCAGTTGATTATTATTTCATGGAAGAAGATGGAACCCGTTTCAAAATCGCATATCCTTTCATGCCCTATTTCTACATTCTTACAAAACGCGAATTAATGCAAGAAGTAACTCAATTTTTAATGAAGAAATACTCAGGTTCCATCGGAAAACTGGAACATGTAACCAAAGAAGATTTAGATCTGGTAAGTTTCACAGTTGTACATGTTGCACATTTGTTTATTTATTTTTTTGTAGCCAAATCACTTGATCGGTTTGAAACAACATTATTTAAAACTCTCATTTTTTAATCAAACTGACTTGATTAAAGTGAGAAAGGACATTGCTTCAGTTGTTAAGAAAAACAAGGAAAGACAAAAAGCTAATACATATTACACTGATATGTTAACTAGTTCATTGGTTAATGATTCAAATGAAAGTAGTAATAAGAAGATGAACGCAGACCATATGAACAATATATTAGATATTCGGTAAGAACCCTTTTGATATTAACATGTTTAGGATGTGTCAGTGAAACAACTCGAAATAGTGAAAATTCGTTTATATAAGTTTTCAGATACAATCAGAAGCATAAACTAAAATTAGTGCGATGAATGCATAGTGACGTATAAATATGTGGCATAAATTAGATGTTTTTGAATTTCCATATTTTTTCAGTTTTTTTTATTTTAGTGAATATGATGTCCCATATCATGTACGGGTATCCATCGATTTAAAAATATTTTGCGGTTCATGGTACACAATCAAAGGAAAAGCATCAGTAGTTGACCCACCTACCATCACATTACGGAATGATATCATTGAAAGACCTGAACCAATAGTTTTAGCTTTTGATATTGAAACTACTAAGTTACCACTAAAATTTCCAGATGCTAATACTGATCAAATAATGATGATATCTTATATGATTGATGGGCAAGGATTTTTAATAACAAATCGTGAAATTTTATCGTTGGATATACAGGATTTCGAATATACCCCAAAACCAGAATTTGAAGGAAAATTTGTGATATTTAATGAACCGAATGAAATAGAACTGATTAAAAAATTTTTTGATCATATTTTGGAGGTTCGCCCGCATATCTTTGTTACTTACAACGGAGATTTCTTCGATTGGCCTTTTGTTGAAGCGAGAGCGGCGTTTTATAATCTAAATATGAAGCAAGAAATTGGTTTTTATAAAAATAAGGAAGGGATATTTACTAGTAGACCTGCGATGCATATGGATTGTTTCTGTTGGGTTAAAAGGGATTCATATTTGCCTGTCGGATCACATGGTTTGAAAGCTGTTGCAAAAGCTAAACTTCGGTAAGTTAACACTAAAATAATGAAAGTATTTATATTGCATAATAGGCAATACTAGCAGAACAAAAATGTTTGATTTAGGGCTAGTTTACATGTTTTTAGGTACTGGCACGTTAGTTAAGAGAAATGCCAGCACTGGCGTTAGAAGGGATGGTCAAGTAGTTCTTTTCATATTGTCAATAACTGGCGTGAGAGTTGAGGTTGTTTTCTGACTAATGCCAGGACGTAATAATGCAATAGAACTTGGGGGTGAAAAAGTATTTTAGGAAAGTACTAAGTAAATCAAACACTTTTGTTTTGCTGGCATTGCCAGTGGCTAGTACAACAGGCTTTCCAGTCCCGGTCAAAGTGGTGTTTACACAAGTCACTACTTGTCAGTCACTGACAAGTTCTACTGGTACGCATATGAGCAACATGTAAACTATATAGAATACATTGCCCACAATTTGTATGCCAGTTATTGGCAACTTGAATCAAGCTACTTGCCCATTCTCCCAATGCCAGTGCTGACTGAACACCCATGAAAAACCAGAAAATTACCTCAATGAGAAAACTCAATTTTTCATTATATTTTTACATTTTTTCATTATCCATTTTCAGTTATGATCCAGTTGAATTAGACCCAGAAGAAATGTGCCCGTTAGCTGCATCAAACCCACAAGTACTATCAAATTATTCAGTTTCTGATGCTGTAGCCACATACTATTTATACATGTCATACGTTCAACCATTTATATTCGCTTTGTGCACGATAATTCCATGCGAACCTGACGAGGTTTTGCGGAAAGGATCCGGTAAATAACCTAAAAAATTTACATTGTAAATAAATTGAAATTTTTTTGAAA
>JAODAH020034166.1:0-20298 GCA_027574865.2 Coproporus ventriculus | reverse complement strand
GCATAAAAGTGGGGTCTGATGCAAAGCCAACTTGTGAGACCCAGAAATAAATTTCTGTAACTTTGAAAAAAAAAAAAAATTGCTTCCCCCATAAAACCAAATAACTTTATTATTTGTCTTTGCTTTATTATTGTGACTTCCCATTTCAACACAAAACTTTAGGTTCTTCCTCTTTCTGTTTTCATTTTGCAAAATCATCTAACTTTTAGAATACTGCAAAATTTTATTTTGATTTATTGTTGAATTCTTTATTTAATTCGTATAATTTTTTTAAAGGAATCATAGAACCATTCGATTTTGCAACCACATTTGCAAAGAATGTTAGGCAAGAACTTGAAAAACAATTAGACTGCAACTTACAATCTCGCAAGAAAGAAATTGATGAAACGGTGATGAAATTTGTTAGTGGCAAAGATAAGAAAAAGGCAGTCAAGAAGGGATCTGATGAGGAGGAGGAGGAGGAAGGAGAAGAGTCTGGTGATGAGAAAAAGCCTGCTAAACGTGCCAATTCTGGCAAGAAACCTGCTGGTGGTGTAAGTGAACCTTTAAAATTTCTTAAATATTCTTTAAGTCCGGAGCATAAGACAAGCAATAGGAAGCCCGGCATTTCTAGCTGTATTTCGAGAGTATATTTTATAATTTAAAACATTCTAATATTTTAATTAATAGAGCCACACTTAGAGGGGTAACAATTTCTCAATTTTTTTTCAATGGATATAAAAACATAATTCATCGGAAGCCTACTACATAATGTGCATGATAAGAAGTCCGGAAATGTTGCCAAAATTTCATTATATTTAAATTTTATAGTATAAAAAAATTTAAACAGAAAGTAAACAAAGAAAAGCAAAATGCCAAATAAAAGGAATATGCTAAACTAAACTTAGACTTGTCATCTTGCCTCTTAATTTTTCATAAAAATCTATCAAAATACTTTTATTTTATAGTAACTTTAATAATAATCAGTGACATTTTTAATTTTATTAAAGATGCTTGTATCGTACCGTTTTCGTTCGCGAAATTGCATGCTCAACTCGATCTCACCGAGACAGTAATATGTATGTTATTATTTTGTTTTTCTAGTAAGATCATTTCTCGTCTCGTATCGGACAACTGAGATACAGAAAATATATAATCGTATCGTGTATTGTCTCGTTTTCGGTGCCAATAACTATAACGATAACGATACTTATTGGTTCTCAATGAAGCATTACTTTCAATTCATGACAAATTTAGAATCTGTCGATGGTAATTTCAAGGTCAGAAAGTTCTTAGATTTTCGTCAGATTAAAATCAAAATTGACCAAAGTCAAAATTTTGTCAAATTTTAATTCTCTGTTATAATATATGGTAGTATTAGTGATTATTGGTGCTAATTTTTAGGATAGAATTATGTTAGATCCTGATAGCCGATGGGACAATCATGTAGATTAAATTGTTTATAAGCGATTTTATGGCAAATTGACTGTTATTTAAATTGTATAATAGATTTATTAATTATCGAAGATATCAAGCTTGGGAACTCCATTGATCTTGATTAGGTCTAGGTGAAAATTATCCTAACTCACGTTCTTCGAAAACTGTGTGGCTTCAATATATGTGCATTAGGTTTGTTAAAAAGAAGTAAAGTTCTTGAATCCAACATGACACCGCCAAAATGTAAAACTTTATTAAAAACCGGTTAAATAGTTATTTTAATCATTAGTTTGAAACTGGCCTTTCACAAGTGCGAGTATGAATTGTAGTCAGATGCCAGAGCAATGTCTATAAGACACGAGCACTTGTAAAATAGATTCAGGCCGTATGATTAACAAAATTTTTTAGGCCAAGAGTCGTTAAATTTAAAATTTAAATTGAATTTAGGATATTTTAAGTCAAAGTGTCGAAGTAGGTCAATGACTCCATAGAATAATTTATACATGTTCAGTATTTTACAAAAGGTTCCAAAATTAATTCTTGTTTTAATGTTGTTACATTTCCCATTAATAATAAACAAAAAAGATTATGACTTGTTTGAAAAACAGTAACTCCTGTATTTGTTTATAAATTTTGACAGTTCTAACTTCCATATTATGTAATAATTAATAATGCCAACACAGTTGGTATACTTTTTGCGGGACTAGTACTGTAATCATGGTGTTTCCGAACGATTTCTAATATAGCAAAAGTACTGATTCAGGCCGATGGCCCAAAAAACAACTAATTGCACAAAAATGAGTTTTAGAAGTACCGAAATCATATTTAGTATTTTTCTTATGTGTGTATCAAAATTTTTTAGAAATTTGAAACGTTCCTTATCGGTACTAAAAATTGAGAAAACCATTTATCAGTAACTTAATAGTCATCTATTATGTATTTTTACCAAGGAATTCAATTTCTGGGTTTAAAATACGAAATTTATAACATGATATGACCAAAATGTTTGTTTTTGGTACAGTGTGCTAGAAAAAAATACATATTTAAAATTTCAAGCTACTGCTTCTCTTCTCTTTCCTTTCAAAAATAGTTTTTTTTTTGAATTTCTTGTGACAAAGTAATACACTGCGATACAAATTCAACTCAAATATAATTAATAATACAGGAATGCAACGATGCCATATTTAGGGCTTCTAATAATGTGTGCTATCTAATTTCTACCCAGGCGATCTGAGAATTTAGCGCCAATGTGTGGCAATTCCACACACTAATTGACATATAAGTTAATATGATGTACTCCTTATAAGAAGCCCTCACTTGCCAAGGTTTTCATCATATTCCAAAGGTATGCTAAAGAATTTGACAAAACTACACTTCTTGCACGATAGCCCGCCAAACAAGGAGCACACCTTTATATACACTTGACTCATGGACACCTTGGTATGAAAAATAACATGGGAGATCTTTATGAAGCCCGAAAGCGAGCTTCCAATAGTCCGGGTGGGCTGCGCATAATCAGTGAGATATGTAGGTTTTGGCTTTATAAGGTCGAGTTATTTTATTTTTATTTTTAGCGTTGTCCTAAAGGTGTTGGTAAAGATTGTACGAAACCTTTAAAATTATCCCCAGAATTGGCAGCTTTAGTAGGACAAAAATCTATGACTTGTGTTGGAGTTGTAAGGAAAGTTTGGTCCATCATAAAAGAACGTGATTTGTACGATCCTAAAAACAAACAATATGTCATTTGTGATGATGATCTTCTAAAAGTAATTGGAGAAAAACGTTTCAGAAGGTTTGAAATGATAAAATACTTGAAAAATCATTTTATAAGATAAACATCTCATCAATTACTTTATCTGCATTAGTTTTCTTTTTTATTTGGACTCATTGTACTTTTTGTCCTGAATTTTCGTCATAATCCATTAGGTTTTAACGATTTCTGTTTTGTTAGGTATTAAGATTTAAAATATTTTACATGTATGTGCACTATATTTTTCATTATGTAAATCTAAATGTTCAAACACAGAAGTTCTATGTGTAAACTTGAATAGACGAATAAATATAAAAAGCATTTAATCAATAAAATAGAATTGTACAAGATTTTCTGAAATTTTCATTTTGTTTGTACCAGTATGTTGTTGGTAACATTATTTTAACTGAATTTGAGAGAATATAAAAGCATCTAGTGTCACAAATTCAAAAAAGAAGAATAGGCACTTCTTACTGTTAAGGTTTCCAGTTTTGATCAAAACACTTCAGAAGATTTGCTTAAAATAATAAAGATTAGTGTTATTTTAGAAGAGTTTAGATTGTTTTCGTTAACTACTAATGCTTAAGATTGTGACGATAACCAGGCTTGAAAAATATGGTCAAATGGATATACCCATGAATGGACTGATATTGAAAAGAAATATAAAAAGATTGTCATTCATATCTTTTTATTTTCATGAGAAATTGTTACAAAAATTAAAAGAAAAGAAAAGTGGAAGGACGATAAGTTAAAAAAATATATTTAAATTGATCAATATAAATTTTGCGTTTGTTTGGCTGAATATATTTAATTTCATTCTATAAATAACACCTGCTCCATCAATTGGGCAGTCGATTAATTAAAATATGTGCGTGTAATATGTGTTGCCTATATTACAATTTAAAATGAAATAGTTCCCAATTTTAATTGTAGTAGTTTTACAAAATTAGATACGAGCAATTTTATTTTACTAGAAGATGTTGTTTCTGAAGCAATTTCCGTCTTAGTTTTCGATTGTATCGAAGACAAAGATATAGATGAATTGTAATATTATAGTTCATCTCTGGACGAAGATGAATAGAAGGTATTGCGCTTGAGAGAAAAAATAACGAATGAGCAACGCGGACTGGTTTATTGCTTGGTTCTTCTCTCGTTTAGATGTTTAGTTTTTAGTGAATTCAGTTTTGCTGCCATGCAACTAAAACGATTTCGTTGTACTATGACCTATGACCCGATTTTGAATGCAGAATATACTAATCGTACTAAAAACGCATGTCACCCAAAAAAATTTAAAAAAATGCAAGTGGCGCGTCTTACATATTTATTGATCTATGATGTCCTTGTCATTTTGTAACGACAACTATTTGAAACCTAAAAATTATTATTATAAATTTTATGTAGGTATATTTAATTTGTTGTGTTCCCTTATTCTAAAAAGGGGTCAATTGATCAATAAATTATTACACAAATAAATGCATTTAACGCAACCAATTTCCTGGATCATTCTATTTGGAAATGTTTACTGATTCAGTATTCTCAATGCAGCGAGTATAAAATAAATAATTTGTTAGTTTTATGTTCTGTTATTGGATATCTATCATCTAATGGGTCATAATTTACGTTGACAAATGTTTAAATCAGTTCTCTACAATGATCATTCACAAGATATCTTATCATTTATCTTGATGGTTAGTATTTTCCAAATACTATTTTTCTGCCATACGGAGAACAAACTTTATTTCTGTTCTCCTCATGAAAATTCTTACGATCGAGATGATCATTGCTAAAATGTTTTAAAAGCGATATTCGGAGTTTGAAAATATATGAAATAATGGACCAATTTCAACTTTCAAAATGCGGATCCAATTTTGTTGACCTTTCCGGTCCTTCAGGACATATCTATAAATGCTATAATATATACACATTTGTTGTTCTTCTCTTTTGTTGTATCTTTACTAAAGTACTAGGAGTATTTTTTATTGACCCTTTTCAAGGTCAATTTGCAAAGGCTGCGACGTCTATCGGATTTAACAGAAACTAGAGAAATAAGGATAATAATCTCATATATCTACGTGCTTTATTTTTATAAGTTAGTGCAAAAAATTATTTGTTTTTGAGAAATTAGACTCAACAAAGTTATGCGTGAACATCTCTAAAATTGATAGTAAGACCAAAAGATACTGTTCAGTGTTCCAGTGTTCTAATTATTATTCAAAAACAGTCAGCCTTCATTATTTTCTAGCTGATAAATTTTTATGTAAGAAATGGAAAACTGTGTTAAAAATTGGGAAGGAAGTGACAAAATACATGATTGTGTCAATTCATGAGGAGGAGAATCCAGGACAGAAGATTGTAAAACCAATTGCGGATATCTTATATAATATGTCGTCCAATTTAATTTCAATCTTCAGAATTGTTGAAGAACACACGCAGAATCACCACTGAAAACGATCAACACAACAAAAACTTGACGTCTGTCACTTTTTTTCCGTCATCTTGTTTATCAACATTTCTGTTTTTTTATTCGTTTGTTTATAATTATTTATTTATTATAAATCGTAAAGTTCGTGATAATATGAAAGTAGGTTGATTACTTGATTGTGTACTTTTTCGAAAAATTTAATTTACCGTAAAGTATACAATTTTCCTTGAAAAATCAGATTTCTGTAAAAATCAAAGTCAAGAGTTTAAAAACGAAAAGGAAAATTAAAGGAGAATATCATTCAAAGAATTTGTTTCGAATAAATAGGGAGGAAGGGGGCTAAAAGCTTTAATTTCTGCCACTGATCTACTTTCACATTACCACGAACTCTACGATTTAGAACTAATAGTTATAAACAAACGAAAAAATAAACATTAATGTCAAATAACAAGAAATGGATTCACACATAATCAATTCATTTTGGAAAAAAGTTTACAAAAAAAATATCGAGTAAAGCTCGGTCGCCAAGGTTCTATAATTTAATATGATTCTAAAAATCTATAGTTTAATATTTTATAACGATTAATGTAGCAACACTAAACAAATTATATCATTTAAAAATTACATTGAACATTTATTCTATGGAAAATAATTTTAGTACAAGTATTAGTATCAACAAATAGGTTTTTACAGTCCACAAAATAAAAGCTTGAAAAAATAAAAATAAAAAGTTATTCAATGAATTAAAAATAAAATTAAGAAATTGTTATAAATTTTTATTAATACACAATGCATACATTCAAATAAAATTAATTAAAAAAATGCTTTGGTAATAAAAAAATAAAATCTAAAGCAACAGATGAAAATTATGTTACATGGAAGGAACAATGAAATGATAAATATTATAAATAAAATATTGCCAATTGGAACAAAAATTATTCCATATTGTAGGTTTTGATTTTAAGTAAATTATTGCTGTTCAAAATGATCATATCTGAGCAAATACTGATATTTATTTGCCAGGCAATTTTTGGTATTCAAAAATTGTAAAAAAATACATCATTAAGTGTTCTTATTTTCATTGTACTAGCTAATACATGGAAAATCACATTTTACAAAAGATATATGTTTAGATGATTATGATATGAAAATTGGTGTATATTCTTATACCTAATATTTATAAATATATCACATGTGCACCTAAAATATATTCAAGATGCTTTTTCAGTATTTACATTTTTTTTTGTAAATACATGGTACCCAATATGTGCACAATATATTTGTTTAGATTTTATCTGTTGATCTGAGAAAATTTTTAATATTATTGCACAATATGAGATCAGAAACAATTTGCATGTGCTGCATCTCAGATTGCAATAGATAAAAACATCATTCATTTCAAAGATATCTGTAAGGTAATAAAGATCTTTCTATCTGTTCTTCAAAATTGTTGTTTTTCATTGTTCAAGAAATATGCAATAAAACTGATCAAAATTATATATTTAAGCAAAATAAAAAAAATGTTAATTTGATGATCTTCAAATTCTATTAAAGAAATCCTAAAGGTCGCTACACACTCTTAGGTTTACCGGAGAGGTCTGCCTTGACGAAAACCTGAGCGTGTGTATCAACAGTCGCCTTGAGGTCTCTCGATACACACTCTCAGGTTTTCCTCAAGGCAGATTTCTCCGTTAAACCTGAACGTGTGCAGCGGCCTTAAGAAAAGCTTCTAATGTAGATTATTTTTTTTATAGTAGCCTTACTGTTGTTCATTCCTGGCTGAACAGACCACGCCTAAACAACAGTAAAGCTACTATAAGAGGACCTGACTCCAATTGTGCTGCAGAACTACTGGCACTAAGGAGGACGATGCTGAAAACAACGGTAGGCCTCCCGATAGGCCACATGACTGTTAGGGAGCACCTAAAGAAAATTGATCTGCACAACGGTGACACTAGCTGTCGACTGTGTAGTACAGCACCGGAATCTGCACTGGAGATACTATGTAGTTGTGATGCGCTGGATAACAAAAGACAGCTCATATTTGGTACAGATAAAATGGTACCAAATGATTTCTATATGCAACCCTTGAAGGACCTGCATCTCATGGTGCAGGGGGTTATATCAAGGTTAACTGCGTCAGTACAACTACAAGGAGGCTACACAATAAGACTTATAGTCTGCAGTGTATTCAGATCCAATAGGAAGACGACACCGAAGGAAAAAATTTTTTTTTTTTTAGATCTGGTCTGGTCTGGACCTTTTTGAAAAAATGAAGGGCTATTTCCTCAATCACATTAGAGAAACCGTGTGATCAGTTTAAAATTTGTTATTACCAGTATAGTAAAAACAGAAGACTAATTTAGTTTAGGACAATTCTTAGAAATCGAATTCTTGAATTTTATAATATATAAAAGATCTTTGTTTGAATGTGCAGATATCTTGAAGTTAACAAATAAAATTTCTGGCACTAAAATCTTAAAATACATTTTGGAAGTTTACAATTTGTGATTTTAAAATAAAATTTTAAATTTTTGTTTGGAATTTGAGTGCATACATGCAGAGAAAAAGAGTGCAACAGAAATTTTGGTGACAGTACAGTAAGATATGTTTGGGAAAAAATTTTGGGAAGTATTTAAATTGTAGTTTCAGAATCTAAACCTACATTACCTATATGACCATGCGAACTATATGCCGGAGGGCCATTGTTTAAAAAAGCCATTGATCGCATACTTTGTCGATTTGGATTGCTCATGCGTTTCTGTGGAACTTGTGGAGTTGCATGACTGTGATGATATTGTTGGGAATAGTTTATTGCTCGAGTACCATGAAAATTTGAATAACTTGATCGTACCGATGCTGGACGATTATTGTAGAGATCATCGAAATCATCATGTTCGTTTAATGATTGAGAGGAAGATTGTTGATAAGTCGGATTTGTATGACCATTGCTTGGCCATGGTTGAGATGGTCCCACTAAGTTATTATTTGAAGCATTTGTGTAATAATTCGGGGAAGTATCAATTGGAGATGGACTTGCCGGACTGTCATAATTTTGCTGCTGAATTTTCTGTTGCTGCTCCATTAATCTAGTCACGGGATTTTGAGCAATTCTTCTTGAGCTTCTAGTGGAAGATCTGGCTGTGTTATGGCGCCGGCTACTCGTGCTATGTCTACTAGTCGTTCCTCTTTGCATAACACTTCGCCGCTTAACTCGACGAGGCGTCATGGGTTTTGGAGATACCGGAGCTGGCAAATTTTCATTATCATAATCGTTACTATCTGTATCTTCAGGTCTCTCACGTTGTGGACTAAATTCGATTGAATAGAGAGACATACGTTTCGGGTTTTTCCTTGATTTACGTGATGCTAAGAAAAAAATTTTTTTTTTGTATTCATATATATAAAAAAAAGAAAAAGTGCAAAAAAATAAAACAAATAAATTATTTTATTAGTTAAATATACAATAAATTCATGCTAAAATACAAACATGCACCAAAAAGCCAAATTAGTGATGTAAATAAAATCAAAAAACTAATTCTAAAGCAGGAAAACAACTAAAAACTCTTTTACATGCCACATGTAACTAAGATGAAAACAGATCGTTCTGGAAAATTAAAAAAAAAAAATTAAAATCAGATCCCCATCTGTTGTCATCTTTCTACAAACAATTACGCGTCTTATGTACCTATGCGTTAATTCAAAATAAATGAGTTGCATGCGTCGTGTATAAGAGCCCTAAATACAGAATTGAGATTGGATTGTTAAATGGCACGAATAGGAACACGTTAAGAAAGTATGCTATTATATTCTTTGGTGTTGCCCGGTTCAAATGAAATCTTTTTATGCTTTTGTAAAGGTTTTTGGCTTTCCAAGTTAATTGTCTCGTATCGCAGAGAATTATTGGAAGCAAAATATTTGCGAGATTTTAAAGAACCACCAAAATTGCCAAAATACTGTACAGCATCATGTTCCACATACATTGGCTGCAAGGTTAAATGTTGGGGACCTTTACCAGATGTACCCATGTAATTAACTGAAAAATAAAATAACTAAATAGGAAGAAGTGTGCAGAAGTTAACGGAACTAAAGAAGTGCGAAAATCAGTTAGTAGCAAATCATATTATTATATCAAGTCCAACATTTTGAAAGATATATTTTCTAACAGTAATATTTAAAATAAAATTATGCAAAATTTAAATTGTTTGTTCTATTAAATTAGTTATCATATCAGTCCATGGCGCAACGCTTTCAATATACTATCTAGCTAGATAAATTTTAAATTCACAAAATCATCTAATGTCGAAAGATTCAGATAAACTCAAAATTTCATTTTCATCCATTTTTTAGATTTGAAGATAGTTATGGATCATCTTTCTAAGGCATAAATGTTGATTTACAATGCAATTGAGCCTTTATGTTTTCTAAATATATTTTCTTGTTGAGATTCCATTCAATAAGTCTTTTAGAGCCATTTGCAGAATATATTAGGTCTAGTAAAAAGTCCGTAGCATTTTTCTTGAAAGAAGGCGTCAATTACAAATAACTCAGGAAACACAGAGTGTAGCGACACCACTAAATGCTCATTGGAAAAGTAACACTACAAGCATTATTTTGAATGCATAAACATCGAAATTGGTGTTGTGGTTGTAAAGTTGTTTACGTTTTAAAATGGAGAAAACTAATGAAAAATTGCGGTATATTTTGCAATAATATTATGACAAAGGGAAGAACGCTGAGCAGGCTTATGAAAAAATTTGTGCTGTGTACGGTGAAGGCACTTTATCAAAATTTGCTGTGCGGAAATGGTTCGCTCGCTTTCGTTATGGAAATTTTGAAGTGAAAGATGAGTCACGTTCTGGTCGTCTGATGAGATTCTTGAAAAAGTCCAGTAAGATAAGCATATCAGTAATGTCAATATTGGTATGGAGTTAGGCATTGACCACAAAACTGTTTTGAATCATTTACATAGAGCTGGCTTCAAAAAGGAGCTCGATGTATGGGTTTCTCATAAGTTGAGCGTGAAAAACATGATAGACCGAATTAATTTCTGAAATGTCTTATAACTGGTGATGAAAACTAGGTCACGTACGAGAATTGGAAGCGTCAAAGAACATGGAGTCGTCACAAGCTCTCACAAAGCCAGGATTAAAGCTGAAAGAGGTGATGCTGTGTGTGTGTGGTGAGACTGGAAGGAAATCGCCCACCATGTGCTACTTCCAGTTGGTCAGACGATTGATTCACAACTCTAGTGTTGACAACTACAGAGATTATGCAATCAATTGACAGAAAACGGCTCAAATTGAATAATAGGAAAGGTGTTGTCTTCCATCATGACAATACCTGACCACACACTTTTTGATGACACGTCAAAAATTGCGAGAGCTTGGCTGGGAAGTTTTGATGCATCCACTCTATAGTCCAGACATAGCACCCTCTGACTAACACTTGTTCCGATCTCTACAGGGCTCTCTTAATAGAAGCTGGTTTCTAAAGGAGCCTGTGAAAATCACTTGATTCAGTTTTTCAACCAGAAACTGAAAAGTTCTTCATTGATGGCATTAAAAACATGCCACAAACTATTTCCCAGATCCAATATTATGCTTTAGATTTTGTTCTTTTTATACTAATGTAGAGGCTTTTATAATGAGTTGCTTAATCCATTACTTAACCAATACTTCAATTTATTATACTTTAAGTTCGTTCATTGATGCTAAAATGAAATTTAAAGATTCTAGGTTTGATCTGAAATAATCAGATATTCGAGAATGAATAAATAATATTTGTTGTCATAGAGCAAATTGAAGATAATGCTGTTCAAGTGATAATTATTTATCTAAAAGTGAATACTTGTAGGAATAGTAAAAATGAAATTTTTCTAAAGGAAATTCATCAATTACTTCCAAAAGATTCTAAATTGAAAATCAACTATCATCAAAGTTTAATTTCCAAAATGCAAGACTAACTGATTTAATAATAGATTTATATAAAAATTAGCTACAGATACTAATAAATAAAATTTAGTGCGAGTGAAATATGTGTATGTACATTCATTCTACAATGAAATGATCCCTTTTACTTAAACTTACCAAACCGTTTGTGAATCAAATCCACCAATGAAATCAACTGTAAGGATATTAAAGGTATAACTTACAACACTACTAGCTAACTAATGGATGGTTACATGATATTACACTAAATGAAAAATTAGTAAACGTAATGAAATTAATTAATCTCCTCTCTCATACTTACAGCTATCATCTTCCTCCAAAAACATTTTACTCAAACAGAATCCAATTATCATTCCCATTAACTAAAAACACGAAACATATAAATCAGATAATGTGTGGTAAAAGGAGAATTTTCTTACAGCTAAAACTGATTGTAAACCAGCTTGAAATATTTCCACGTAACGATAATCTAAAAGACAGCCTGTAACAATTTCCGTAGTTGATTCAGGTTCCCTCCGAACACTGCATCCTGGTCCATATTTTGCCCACCAACTTTCACTTTGTTGATCCAATTTAAGCACCCAACTTTCCTAAAAAAATTTCATAACAAATCACACAAGGTTGTTCTATTTAAAAATGGAACTCACCTGGTGATTTAACCTATCTATATCTAAATATAAACATATAAGAAATATATTCCATGCTAACCAGAAAAGATGCCACGCAGAATACTGAAAATTAAAGAATTAGAATTCGCGTACTATTATTTTTAAGAGCTTAGTTTTACCGAAATTATGTATTTGGGCCTATATTGGTATGCACCAAAAAACCCGAATATAGCACACAATATTTCAAAAAAATTCAGTAAAATCGGTATCCACATATAACCAAGAAACTCAAACACTTGTCTTTGGATGACGGTTATCTAAACGAAGATAAAATTCAAGTTAAAAGAATTTCTATAACCAAATTTTAAATATTTACCATTTGCAGGATGCATATTGTTAATAAAAAGTATCTCCTTGTACAAAATCCCATGTCATTTAGCCTAAATTAATGTGTTTCTTGATTAATCACTTTGTTTTTGTTGAACTAGATGGTGAATTTTGTAATCCATTTCACCACCATTTTCACAAAACACAACTTCTTGTTGTAAAATGTTTATAAAAAAGTAAATTCCACTTGAGGCATGTTTGATAACATACACCCAACCGATAGCTTATTTTTTATGGTTGGATAAACTGCAGGTTCTCTCCTCTTTCTCACTCTTCTCTTTGTCTTATTTCTATGCATAACAAGTGTTTGAATGGCGCGAAATTTAAATACTTAAATGTTAGTGTGTTGCACAAAGTGTTCACTTATCATTTCTTTTTCTTCTTTTGTACATTAACAACGTATCAAAAATAATTGGGAAGGCAAGAATAATATAATTTTTTAAAATAAGCAGATAATTACAATATTCAGATAAAACTGTAAGAAATGTGGTATCGGTTGGAGAAGATGTAATGTGAGGAAAGAAAAGTAATAGTAGACATAATTAAGCCAACAGAAAATAAAAAAGGCACCATTTCACTTAAAAAATATGAGACCTCGACTCGACTATGACTGCTTCCGCTCGACTGCTCGCTTATGGCTTATGACTGACCAATTCGACTGACTTGCTTAATGGCCTCCATACACTATACAATCTGCAGTACGATTTATCGTACGACCAGAGAATGAATGGAGCTTTTGTATTGGCTAAAACTGAATATACTTGACATCAGTATCACTACATAAGCTTTGTACACGATAAAAATGTCGTT
This sequence comes from Coproporus ventriculus, assembly GCA_027574865.2. Taxonomy (NCBI): domain Eukaryota; kingdom Metazoa; phylum Arthropoda; class Insecta; order Coleoptera; family Staphylinidae; genus Coproporus; species Coproporus ventriculus. Next base: position 6,954 of record JAODAH020034166.1, on the reverse strand, counting down.
TGTAGGTCATTCATTCTCAAATCGTATGATAAATTTTACAACAGATCGTGTAAGGCTAGTATAACACTCACGGTGCCGCTTCTTTTAGGGAAACCAGTGCGCCTAGAAAATTCTTGGACGTTACTGGAACATTCCAATTCGAAATGAGCGCCTAGAAAATATTGAATTGCCACACTGGAACATCCTAATCCAGAATTTTCTAGAACTTAGACTAGTTGCACTGCTGCCTTCTCCTGAATTTTTCTAATGCAATAGGCAGCTGAATTTCCTACATTACCACAGCAGAAAATCTTGATTTTCCAAACAATCCGGATCCGAAAAGAAAGCAGTCTTTTTGGTTCCACGGCTTGGAAATTCAAAGTCCATGCCAGAGATACTAAATTTTTCTGGATCGGTGAGCTGCAACTTTTCTTGGCCCGCTCTATCGCTCAAACAACTCCAAATCGTCGCCAGAAAATCTAGATCTATCAAATAAACCCGTGAGAAGAAATAGCCTTCACACTCCTGCAGGCCTACGCCTACCTCCCGGAGAGACCCCGAGGAAGACTTGCCACCAAACCAAGCAGACTTTTTCACTTTTCGTTGATCCATGATCACCAGAATGTTTAATGCGTTAAATAATGACTCATAATATGGATTTACGGATTTTTAAATATTTTGGTTTCTTGATAACCACATTTCTCTTTGGCAGCCCTAAGAATTCTGCATCTTTTGACTGCCAATTTCCTCTTCAATCCAGAATATAAATCTCTAAAAACTTCTATCATTTGGTTCTTCAGAGTTCGTAAAGTTTCAAAAAATTTGAGCACCTGCTCTGCTCTCAATTCAGCCTTTGAACCTTCTAAAACTCCCAGTATCTTATTCTCTCATGCTTCAAAACAGTTTATCATTCCATCTTTATTCTTAGAAGCCCCAGGAGCTACCAGGTTTCCACTTTTTAATTATCCAAAATGATTTTTCAATTCAAAATCCCAGGGGCTCAAAACGTTTTCTCGAATTGTTTCAGAAATCTTAATCGTTTTATCCTCCAAGCTCATTCCCAAACTTCTAGAACCTTTTATTGATTCAATTTCTAAAGTTAAAAAATTCCCTGAAAATTCTTTCATTGTTCTAGAACCTTCCACTAATTCACCTTCTAAATTCCTTGGCAAGTGTCCTTTTATGTTTGCGCAGTCTTTCAGAATATTTTTATTTTCTACAAAACAGTTCTGATGCTTATATTTAAAATATTAAAACATTTTCTTAAACTCGTGCAATGTCGGCTATCATAAGTTCGTATGTAAATAAAATTCTTAACTTTTTTTGTTGAAAATTGAATCTTGTAACATGAATTAATTGGGACTTTCATTTTATTTTTGAGATATTTTCTAATTTGGTTTAGTAGAGTCTCCTTTTTAAGTGAATTACTTACTCTCATTCTTCCTCCACCAACTGTAATCATTTTTTAGATGTAATAAAAGTGATTAAATAAATTGTAATACAACGCAAGAGAAAAAGAATATTAAACTCAGAACAATGAACCAGCTGCAATTTTTCCCACGATTGTTCTAGACTGTTTTAATTTGTGAGAATCCAAGAGTGAAATTAAATGTACATCTTCACACATATTGTAGGTACATGAATACAAATTTTTAAAGTAATATTTATTATAAATTTAAACTATACAATAATAAAATTCTTTAAAAATACTGTTTGATTAATATTATATTAAAATATCTTGTAAATTTGATCAATTTCCCTCCATCAACACTTTTACATTATGATTATCATTTCTTTGTATATCGCATTGTATGTTTATAATTATTCAGGAATTTTGCATTGATAACAATCTTCCATCCCTTCTTGAAATTCCTCAATTTGTAATGTCATTTCAAAGAAATTGTATCTATCATGAATATTCTTTGTAGCTACCATGAGAACACATTGAGGATTTGTTCCGGGTACTGGAAACAAAACATATTTAATTAGTACAAATTATAAATTTGGGAATGAAAAATAAATTTTTTACATGTAACACAGTGTTGCCACATGAAAATTTATGTTGCCTGTAGCTTAATTTTAAAAAATCCCTAGATATGCCTAGTATCACTTTTAGAACTATTGTATTGTGGGTTGCAGAATAATAAAGTTAGTTATTATGGGTACATACACCTTTTACTTTTTTACTGCTTTGTACTTTCATCGAACGAGATGTGTTGTAGAGAAGCTTCTTTGTTGCCCAACATTTTAATATATCAGAAAATTCTGATTTTATTATGCTATAGTGATGGAAAAATCGAAGGTGTGTGTGTGTAGTGATACAACTGTATAGTTATACTCAGTTTTAGGGAATACAAAACACCATACATAACAAAAATGTCGTTTATACATTGTTCATTCTCAGATCATACTGTAGCTAACCTATAGGCAACCAAACATACACCTAACTGTAATTATCCAAATGGTCTCATCATATAATATTTATTGTCAGAACTAACTCGAATATTGGAGTGGTCTGTGCAAAGTGAACTTGTGCAAGGAGACAATAACAGTTTTTTTATATACGATGGCATTAAAATGGCATTTTTTATTACGAGTATGGAGTTTATTCTCCGAGGCGAAGGCCGAGGAGAATAACTATGCGAGCAATAAAAAATCATTTTAGTGCCGAGGTATTTATTATATTTTTTCTGAAAGAGTTTAATATGAATTTTAAAGACATTTAAAAATCTTGAAATTAGGTTAAATTGAAGTTATGCAACCAAAAATACAGATAGACTCATAAATAGATGGCGTATATTTTTGACAAACCACATTTATTTTTTTAATGTCTTTATACATTCCAGTTATGCAACTAACTATACACAAAAGTGTCCGTAAAATCGCATTTTACGGACTCATTTGGGTCATTTTACGAACTGATTTTCTTATTTTACGGATTCTTTCAGAAAAAAGAAATTTTTATGGAAAGATTAGAAAAATCGTTTTAAGCTTCCTTTCATTTTTCATTCCCACAGTGAAAATATTAACTTTAAATTTTTGAGTGAATAAAATAGTCCTGAAGTCCGAAATAATAATGGACTTTGCCATTTTGTAAAGTAATGTAAATGACACTAAAGTTACATTATATATTTGTTACTTACCAATTGCCAAATGAGCCGAAAGTGCGGTTTTATCCAAACTTAATGCCCAAATACGAAGATTGTGAACTTTTTTAACACCAGGAATATTCGTAAAAATATCAACGACTTCATTAAAATTAATTCCTTTTGGAATTCCTTCCATTAGTACTTGAAGGGTATCTCTGATTATTTGAAAGGTAGTTATTATAACCAATATGGAGAAAAGGAAAGTACAAATTGGATCCACTAAATTCCATTCAGGCTAAAACAAATAAGAAATATTAAAAATTTGTCGTCTAAATAGAATGCATGTCTGTGGGTGAAGAGCAAAATTGCAACCAAGTTGGGCAAAAGAACATAAAACAATGTAACACATTCAAATACCTAAGATCTATCAAAACAAGCGATGAAAAAGTGGATGAAAACATAAACAATAAAGTTAGAATGGGGAAAGCAGAGACAAGAGCACTACATAGAATAATATGGAATAAAGACTTGACAAAAGAAACTAAAAAACATATCTATAACAGCATTATACAAAGTATAGTGATATATAGAGGAGAATCGTGGCCAAATACTAGGGAAATCAGAGATCAAATAAGAACAGTGGAATTAGATTTCTTCAGAAGATGCCTACAAATTACCAGAGAGGTCAAATGGAAAACAGAAAGGATATGGGAAGAAATTAAAATAAAGTCTTCAATCGGAAAATCGTACATTAAAATGGTACTGGCATTTTGAAAGAATGTCACAAGAAAGATGGCCAAAAATTTATACTACATTGGTCACCACCGGGGAAAAGGCGAAGAGGTAGACCACCCTTGAGGTGGAAAACTTACAAACAAAACATTATGTCTGAAAAAGATCTAAAAGTGGGAGAATGGAAGAATAGACAGTTGTGGAGGTTGAAGACGACAAATCCATAAAGGGCAAACGTCGAAGAAGAAGAAAGAGAGATGTTCCAAAGGATCCCACACAGTTCTTATGGGAAATGGCTCTCGGTTAATTTTTTTGAAAGTTTGGGAAAAAGTTTTACTTAACTTTCTGATGAAAAATCTCTACGTGCCTGAGGCTTGCAAATGAACTGTTTTGCCGGAATTCGCATTGGCAATATGAAAAAAATATTTCAATTTTTTACGTTTTTCGTGTTTTCCTGCCAAATTGAGTAGTTTGGCAAAAATGTACAAGAGAACAAAATTAAAGATTAAAAAGTTTCTTGTCCAATGTCTTTTTTGCCATGGTGTATCGTTTCGCCGCTAGAGCGCGGAGATTGAAAAATGTATATATGTGCGGATTAATAGCAACTGCTGTGCGTTTTTCTCAGAAACTACGCATTTTTATGCAAATATCAATGCAGCAATGTTATTGATACATTTTATGAGGTATTCAAGTTACTTTGAGTAATAAAATGCATAACTTTGATCCTTGAGTGCACCCAAACATTCACGCCATAACAGGTTGCAATGTCACAGCAACTTGTAATAAATTCGGTAAGTGGTTTATCAATTTTAAAATTTGCAGCTGTTATAAAGATAATCTAACATATTTTTTGCACGTAATAATCTTTATTTCATCTTCTAGATTTTCTAGATTTTTTTCTATCTAGAAAATTTTTGATTGATCGTTTCCGTCTATGACTGCGTTAATAAACAAAAGAAATTTGGAAGTACTTAAGAATTGCATTGGTCAGTTAATTTGGCTCAAAAAATACCTTTTGTTTACAAATTTGATATGAAGGCTAAATTTTTGATGGCAGCTAAAGGGACCCCCACAAAACCCCGAACCGCGAAAATCTTACAAAAATTTCCTGAGCGTTACGAGGTAGGGATCTCTTTTCATATCTTAGTAGCCATTGGTGCGATTTTCGATTTTTCTTTTTTTTTTTAATGTTTGAAAAAATATTTGAAACAACTTTTGTTTGAAACTTTTTTTATAACTTTTCAAAGAGAAAGCCTGATTTAGTATCTGCGTCTGATTTAGAACCATCCGTGTGCAAGATTAAACTTTGTTTGAGAATATCTTCTCTAACGTTTTTCCATTCATTATGATCTGAGATAGTCACTTTGGAGAGTTCTTTTTCAAGACATCTGACGACCATATGATCTGACCTCATTTGCATGAGATGAACTTTTATGTCTGATAGATGTCTTGGGTGCGGCGTAAGAGCTTTCGTGATGATCGATTATATATCTACAGCCTGTGGAGGGCCACTCTTTTCTCTCCCACTATGAAAATATGGAGTGGTGTGAGAACAGTTATGTTGAGATAGGTAAGTATTGGTTAATCTTTGTATGGTGGTGTTTTGTGTAACTTTTGGCCACCACCCAAGGCTGAGCTTCTCCAAAAGTCCATCCATGATCAGATTCCACAACAGGGGTGAGAGAACTCACTCCCTGAAGGCACCCGCCAGTCATCCTGGATGCTGGAGCCTGATCTTCAAACGTTGCGAATACCATCCTTTGTCTTAGCATGCAGTCTATCGATCTTTAAAACACCTTAATTCTATATTTAACGTGCTGAATACGAATCCGGGTTTTAAAATGCTTCATATTTTCAAATTTTTTCCTAAAAAACATTAAAAAATCGATTTTTTTTGAGCTTTTTCGTCGATTTCGTGGAAAAATCGCAGAGATAGAGCTTTTTAAAGCCCGGATTCATATTCAGCGCGTCAAAGAATCTAGAATGAAGAAGGTGTTTTGATGTCACTATTCGCGTTTGTCCAAAATAATGAATTAAAAAAGAAAAAATTCTGACATGATGCAGAAATTTGGAGGCCCGATTAAAATGCTTCATATTTTCAAATTTCTTTCTAAAAAACTTAAAAAAAATCGATTTTTTGGAGCTTTTTCGTCGATTTCATGGAAAACTCGTAGAGGTAGAACTTTTTAAAGCCCGGAATCATATTCAGCGCGTCAAAGAATCTAGAATGAAGAAGGTGTTTTGATGTCATTATTCGCGTTTGTCCAAAATAATGAATTAAAGAAGAAAAAATTCTGACATGATGCAGAAATTTGGAGGCCCGATTAAAATGCTTCATATTTTCAAATTTTTTTCTAAAAAACTTAAAAAAAATCGATTTTTTGGAGCTTTTTCGTCGATTTTGTGGAAAACTCGCAGAGATAGAGCTTTTTAAAGCCCGTATTCATATTCAGCACGTCAAAAAACCTAGAATGAAGAAGGTGTTTTGATGTCATTATTCGCGTTTGTCCAAAATAATGAATTAAAAAAGAAAAAATTCTGACATGATGCACAAATTTGGAGGCCGGATTAAAATGCTTCATATTTTCAAATTTTTTTCTAAAAAACTTTAAAAAATCGATTTTTTGGAGCTTTTTCGTCGATTTCGTGGAAAACTCGCGGAGATAGAGCTTTTTAAAGCCCGGATTCATATTCAGCACGTCAAAGAACCTAGAATGAAGAAGGTGTTTTGATGTCATTCTTCGCGTTTGACCAAAATAATGAATTAAAAAAGAAAAAATTCTGACATGATGCAGAAATTTGGAGCCCGGATTCATGTTCAGAACTCGATGTAGTAGTAAGTTCTAGAACATCTCAAAAAATTTTAAATTCTGTAATGTGAACTGAGGTATTTTCTGGAAAAAAAAGTAGAGCAATATTTTGTAAAATAATATTTTTTCAAAGCCCAACAACTAAATTCCTTTTACTAAGAACAAACAAGTTTTTTTTTTGATGATGCAAAAAGAATTAGGAAAAATTTTTTAAGTGTATATATTCCTTTATAAGCTTGAGAACATTCTTCATAAGAAAAGACATTAGTCTACAGCTCAAAATCCGTATGATCAGATGCTACGTGTTCTCGGTCCTCTTATATGGATGCGAAGGTTGGACCCTA
>JAODAH020034133.1:0-14437 GCA_027574865.2 Coproporus ventriculus | reverse complement strand
TCCCTAAACTGAAGAGGCCCATGAAAGGACGACGTTACGCTACGCTTGACGAGATAAAGACGGCATCGAAAGAGGAGCTGAACAAGATAAAAAAAATGATTTTTTGAAGTGCTTCGACAATTGGAAAAACCGTTGGCACAAGTGTATAATATCTCATGGGGATTACTTGGAAGGGGACAAAATAGATATTCATGAATAAATAAATAATTTTTGAAAAAACACAAGATTCGCGATACTTTTTGAACACACCTCGTATATATATATATATATATATATCAATAAATCTTATAAAGAAGTAAATGTTGATTATGATGAAAATAATGATGGCGCTTTTAACGAGGACATTTTAAATATTAACGAAATATCCCGCAATGAATGGATAAATCAATACCCTTCAGTAGCAAGATAATACGTAGAGGGAGTTTTAAATAAAATTTCGAAACATTATTATAGATCACATGTTACAGGCGTTGTTGTAAATCGATAGCTTGAAAAATTTTTGGTTGGCGATTTGGAAATATTCATTAAAAATAAGTACGATTTGATTAAGATTATCCAGCTTCTGAGGGCCTATATGAATTAATGTTCAAACGAGAACCAAACTTTTAAAAGTATTCCAAAACTGACAGACAAAGTATATAAAAATTTTGAAGAGCACAAATTCTTTAAAGAGGGGTCATAACTCCACTAAACAGTACCAAGGTATAAAATGATACTATGGTAAAAGTTACCAGTAAATATTTACGATATAACATATCATGTAATCGTATCACTTAAACTTATTGCAACGGAAGGGGAATTTGTAATGCAAACTTGAAAATGTACATGGAATATTCCTCCAAGCGAACTCCAGCTGCATTGCTTTTAAATCGAAGAGAAGATTTACATCGACAACTCAACGAAAATAAATTGGATCACTCCGATTTAGCACAAACTTTAACAAAACATTCATTATAACAAACACTATTGACACTTTTCAATTAAACACTATTCGGCAATGATCACTGGAGAAATATCCTCATGTCCTATGAGCACATCTAAAAGCGAATCAGAAATAAAAGGATTAAATGTTAACAATTATAAGATTTGTATTAATATAAAACTAATTGAAATGATTTACTTCTGATTCGCCTTTAGATGTGCTCGTACGACATGAAGACATTTCTTTGGTGATAGTAAATCTTCTTTTAGATTTAAAAGCAATGCAGCTGGAGGACTATTGCATGTACATTTTCAAGTTTGTGTTATATATTCACCTTCGGTTACAATAATAAATAATAAATGTTATACCGTAAACATTTTTATGAAAGCATTAATTTAATCTAATAAAATTAAACATTTAATTTGTCAAAGAAATTATTACTATTATTGGAAAAATTAATAAAATTTGTAAAATAACTCCGGTTGTCTGATTTTAGATATAAATACCTGCTCGAGGGTTGAATTTTGGTTATTCAAACATTTGATTGTCGAGAAATGGTGAGTTATTTTTGTAAATTTTATTAATTCTTCTTATAAATTATTTGCTTTCGTCTGATGAGAACCAAGCAGTTCGAGAAATGTTTCACAGAATATTTTTTGTATTTTCATATTTTTAATTGAATTATAATTTAAGTTATTTTACCTTTCATCTAATTTAAAATTTTAAATTATTTTATTGAATTGCATTTTTTCGATTTATGATGAATGATAAAATTTATCAAATTTCATGCAATAGAATTAATAATTTGATGTTAATCTTGTTGATAAGTAGATGCATTATATAGCGCTGCACTTTTTCGAAAATTGATATTAATGTTAACTGTGTTTATTAAATCAAATTACTTTGATCCACATTTTACTTCCAACTTAAGTAAGTTACATAAATGTTTTTACTCAATGTTTGTGACCGTTAATTTGTTATATTTGGCAAACATTTAAATAAATAAGTAAAAACAGTAAGGTACTAAGGTGTCTTTCGAGAATATCTAGAGTAGAGTCTGTTAAAAAAATGAAGTTTTGAATCCTACACAGAATACCCGTGCGAAATGTAATTTTTTATTAAAAAACCTGGTACCAATAAAGCTGTTTGCATAAGAATTAGTTTCAGAGCTCTCCATATCTGATTTAATTTTATAGAAATTTGTTGCTATTTTTATTAGTTTTAAAAATTGAGAAAACGATTCGGAACAACATAATAGTCACTTTTTATAAGTTTTTTACCAAAGAATTCATTTTTGTGGATAAAAATACAAAATTTGCAACATTATCTGACCAAAATATTTATTTTTGATATAGAGAGCTTGAAAAAACTACTGTTTGACAAACTTTAATTTTTATTAGTCGTAATTAAGCAACTGGAATATCCTTATCTCTCAAAATGAATTTTCTTAATGTATATTTTTGTGATTGTGACAAATTGCACATTGTCAGTTGGAAGGTTGTAACTTGATTATTTACAAAGTACTGAAGAATCTTTTTTAAGGTGTTTTTTTAATTTGTTTGTAAAAAAATCATTTTGCAGACCAAAATACATGTGTTTTGCATAAAATTTTTCGAAAAATCTCTAAAAATCATCTTTATGCAAGCAGTTTTGTTCCGAGGTTACCCTCGCCAGCGTTTCTAGTGCACAGCGTGGACTGAATAGAGGATTGTACGCTGACAGGAACGCATTTCTTATTACGCTGTGCATTTCTGTTTTCCTAGCAAACGTATTATTTCCTAGTAGTGCTTTAAATTTTGTAGATATGAGCCGTTTAGGAACAAAAATGTTAAAAATATTAGTTTCATTTTTAATTAAAATAAATAATTTTACAAAATTTTCAAAATATTTATTGCTACCTGATGAAGTCACTGTGTTTTGGTGAAACAATTGTTGTAGAAACAATAAATACTTTGAAAATTTTGTAAAATTGTTTATTTTAATTAAAAATGAAAGTTTTAAATTTTCAACAAGTATCGGCCGCTTCCATCACATATTTGGAAATATTAGCTTTTTGCTGCTAAAAAGCATTTGGCGGAGGAGGATGAAAGATACGACGCAATTGACTTCTCTGAATCGTATTGTACGTTTAATGCTTTTAGTGCTGTTCAAAGTGATTTCTGTGTGAAGATGGACAGTAATTGCCTTATAAAAATTTCACTAAATTATAAAAACCAAACAAACTGCTAAAATAAATTTCTCTGAATGCAGTCAGTTGGCCTTATCACGACCGTCGTGCAACGCTGGCGTAGAACGTGTTGCGCTCTGTAGGAGATTACTTATACTACATTCCCACTATATAGTGCCGGCGTGTTGTGCTTGGCGTATTACGGTGCACGCGGCGTACAAAATAAGCTGGCTAGGAAAATCCGCCTTTTTTTAAAAAAATGGATGATCTGTTGGATTCAAAAACTTTTAATTTTTTTTTATATACTGTAGCTAGAGCATAGGGCAAACTGGTCACATAATAGCAATAAAAACAACTTATTTATAAGAATACTTATTTATTAAAATAGATAATTATGTTAATTGTTCCTTTCTTTCCAATAAATTTTCTTTGTGGGAATTCTAAAAATTGTAACTTTAAAGATATTGCGCCAAAATTTACAAAGCTGAGTATTTAAATGTTTTATGACGTTATATTTTCTCTCTTATTTTATATATTTTTTATGTATTTTCAAACTGTTTCTCTCATTTAAACTTTGATATCGTGCGCAAATTACAAATAATATGAAAGATATTTTTTTTTGTTTATTTAAAAATATAATAAAACAAGACTATTGTCTTTGATTTGAAGATTATTCCTTATCACCTGTCTCTCTATTATTTTTAATAATTTAAAATTAGTCGTAGATATTCCATATTTCTAGGCTCAATTTTTACTGCTTCTTTGTTTTATTGGGCTTTTTGTGTAAAATTAAATGTTGCAGCTTTCTTCCATGCAAAAAATGGTATTAGATCCATTAAGATTATTCAAAAATGGATTTTAATGAAATTTACATTTTTCCAGCAAGATGACAAATGTTATTAGCAAAGAAGAACATAAAATTATTTACAACATTATAAAAAATGGCACATTGGAAGAATTAGAAATACAATTCGTAGAAAAAGGAGACGTTTTGTATGAAGATATTATACCAACTATTTTAAGCGAATTTCATTTAAAGAATATTGATATTAAAGATGAATTTTTATACAAATTACTTGATTATAGATTCATATCTAAAATACAAGAAACACAGTCCATCCAAAATGAGAAAGAACTTAGAATAAAATATGTAGTCGAACTTATAGACAAATTTTGTAATATTTGGGCAAAAGAATATAAAGACCCTAAAATATTAACATTATTTATTGGGAAGTGTGTAGCTCTTAATTTGCGTATGCTACAATTGTCAAAAATTACTAAGAAGGAAAAAGAAATTGTCAAAATTGTCAAGAAAATAGAATATATTTTATGTCATATTTTAAAACAGTTCAAAATGGATCAATATGAAAAAATATCTGTACCAACAAATTGCTATAATATTGTGCCATTACTTAAATATTTGAGTAACACTCTCAAAATGGAAGAATTTTTCGATCACGAAAAAGCAGGAAAAGTAAATGAAGTATATTTTTATTTCAAAAACATTGATACCATACATTGCATTGAGACGCATCTAAATGAAATTTCTAAAGTTGAATTTAAAAATATCGAAGAGTATGAACAACAACAAATAATTAAAAGATTTCTCCAAATGTTAGGAGAACACATAAAAGCAAGAAATGAAACATTAAACACATCAGATCAGGTTAAAATGATTTTTACTTCTTTATTTGGTGAAGAAGGATATAAAAAAATAACGAAACTTAGAGATCGATTGGCACATAATTCAAATCTGATAATTAACTTTGAAAAAATACAAAAAATGCAAAAAGATTTCCAAATGTTCAATTTTATATTAAAAATGCTCATGTTGTCGTTATGCAATGAAGAATTGCCTAACCAGGAATGTGATGACCAACTTAAAAGCCTTAAAAATATCATAAAATCAGATGATATTCCTATAAAAGATACTTATAAATATATTAAAGTATTAAAAAAGGAAATTTATGAATATGAAAAGCATTTGACTGAGAATGTGGATAAATACGAAGAAATAAAAAATATTATAAATAAACTTGAAGAAAAATTTTGCTGTTCACATTCTATAAGTACTATTGATGATCCGATGGAATTTCCAGAAAACTCAATTAGTAATTCTTCAACGAATTTTGCTAAAATTATCCCATTCTTGGATAATCTTGAATTTAAATCTATTTGTAAAGTTATAAACTACTTTTTATTGAAATGTTTAGAAAAACAAGAAAGTAGCTGTCAAAATAAGGCAAATAGAATAATAAGATATTTCTTCTCTTTCAGTTCGTTTAAAGATGTAGATGAAAAAAAAGGTGATGTAGAAATGGTAAAATCTGAAAATTTTGATTTTAAAGAACCTGTAGCAATTGCAATGTTTTGCTTGCAAACATATGAAAAATTAAAGCAAGAAGGAAAAATGCATAATGCAAGAGATGTTCTACAAGATCAGTTTCCAACAACAACTGGGATTGCATTACGAAATTATTTAGCACACGGAGACCCTTTAATTGATTTGACACAAATCAATATTTCGAAACAAATTCAGCATGCATATGGTAAATTACATAATTTAGAAATTTTGGAAAGTGATAATAAAAAAATTGGCTACTCACGTGAATATACATTTACAAATGTCGTCCAACAGCAAAAATATAAACAAGAAATTGCTAATAATCAAGATAAATTCTTCTACGCTTCCCAACAAAATAAAGTTGATGAGATTAAAGAATCTGTTACTAATGGGGCAGATCTTAATGCAAGAAATTATAAAGGTTGGACTGGACTCCATTTCGCTATAAAAGAAGACAGCGTTGACAGTTTTAATTATTTATTAAATGAAGGACTGAAACCGTCAGATGATTTTCAACAAAATTCAATTTTGCATTTATCAGCCAAATATAATTCAATAAAAGTCTTAAAACATCTCCAATCTACTAATCATCTGAACGTTTATAAGTTATCTGTATGCAAAAAAAATAAAGATGGCTACACACCACTGCATATAGCAGATATTTATGGAAATCACAAAGTAATGAAAATTTTATTAGAATTAGCTGTAAATGTAACTGATTTGTTAAAAATAACAACAACTGGAAAACAAGACACACTATTAGGTTTGGCTATAGCTAACAAACATATAATTTTCGTAAAAGAATTGTTAGCATACAATGTTGATGTCAATCAATGTAATATGGAAGGGAATACACCTTTACATATTGCTGCGGAAGTAGATGCCATAGATATAGCTAAAATTTTGATCAAAGAAACAGAAATAAATATCAGTGCAAAAAACGATTATGGATTTACTCCACTTCAATCTGCAGTTAATCATAACAATCACAAATTATTCGAATTGTTATCCGAGAAAGAAAATTCAGATGTTAACATAAAAGCAATTGATGGATTCCATAGAACTGTACTGCATATTGCAGCCTTTTTAAACAACGATGAGTTATTAGAAAAAATTTTAATAAAATCCCCAACATTATTACAACAAAAGGATTCTGACGGATGGACAACTCTTCATATAGCTGCGTGGCGTGGCAATGTAATGATTTTAGATCTACTTTTAAAAAATGGAGCACTATTATCTTTCACAAAAAGTAATCAAACAGAACTTCATTTAGCAGCTGAATCTGGATATTATCAATGCATTATTAATTTATTGGAGTATTGTGCCGAGACTACAACAGTTAAAATGAAAGGAACCAATCAAGGACTTGAAAATATTATAAATACTGAAAATTACATCAATGCCAGAGATAGTTCAGGAGCAACTGCATTGCATTACGCTGCAGCTCAAGGAAATGTTGAAACATTAAATAAATTAATAGAAAAGGATGCCAATATCCATACTGTAACAAATGATGGGGAAACCAGTTTGCCTTTCGCTGCCAAATCTGGTAATGTTGAATGTTTAAAGATTCTATTAAAAAATTCTGACGAAAATAAGTCTAAAGAATTTATTAATTTAGAAAATAAAGAAGGAAAAACAGCTATACATTATTCTGCAGAATTTGGAAAGGATGAAGCATTAAAAGTATTGCTGGAACATGGTGCTGATATATACAGTAAAACCGAACAAAATGAAACATGTCTACATTTCGCCGAAAAATCAGGAAACGCCAATTGCGTAAATTATTTATTAGATCATTGCCCTACAGATCGGAGACAAGAATATCTTCAGTTAATAGATAAAAATGGAAAAGCAGCTTTAACTTATGTTGATGTCGCGCTATTATCAGATATGCAGTTTATATCAAATTTGTTACAACATTATCCCAAAGATAACTTAACTGATTTGATAAATTTAAAAGATTCAAAAGGAAAAACAGTATTACATTATGTCGCAGAAACCGGAGAAGACGAAACGTTAAAGATTATATTAAATCATTGCTCTAAAAATAAAATAATTAACGAATTTATTAATTTAAAAGATAATCAAAATAAAACAGCTTTACATTACGCAGCCGAATTTGGAAAATGTGAAGCATTGAAAGTATTATTAGATCATGAGGGAGATTTTAATGTAAGAACCGATCAAAATAAAACAATTTTACATTTTGCTGTTGAAGCAGGAAATGTAAAATGTGTAAAACTTTTATTGGATCATTGTCATGAAGATAAATTGGAAGATTACATTAATTTGAAAGATATCAATGAGAAAACAGCTTTATATTATGCTATAGAATTAGAAAATGCGGAAATATTTAAAGAATTGTTATATCAAGAAGCAGATATGACTTATAAGGAAGAAGAAACAATTTTAAAAATTGTTGTAAAATCGAATCAACCGAAGTTTGTCAAATTTATATTGAATCATTATGACCAAGATAAATTAGTAAAATATATTAACTCACGAGATTCATATGGCAATACGAGTTTTCATTATGCTACAGAAGAAGGACAAATTGAATTTTTAAAAATTCTGCATGAATTGGGTGGAGATATATACAGTGTGAATTGGGAGAATGAAACTATTTTACATTTGGCAGTAAAATCAAAGAATCTAAATTGTGTAAAATTTATTTTGGATCTCATCCCAAAAGAAAAGTTAAAAAAATTCATCAACTTAAATGATTCGTTGAAAAGAACAGCTTTACATAATGCTGCATTGTTTGGACAGATTGAAATATTAAAAATGTTTCATGACTTAGGTGGAGATATATACAGTGTGAATGACGATAATGAAACTATTTTACATTGGGCAGTATATTCAAAGAATCTAAATTGTGTAAAATTTATTTTGGATGTCATCTCAAACGAAAAGTTAAAAGAATTCATTAATTTAAAAGGAAGCTGGAATCGTAAAACACCTTTAGAATGTGCGGAAGAATATAAGCTAACTGAAATAGTGAAAGTCCTAAATGATGCAGAGAGAAATGTAACAAGTGAGTTGATAAAATTATTCTTATATTGAGGTTAGGAGTCCAATTGAAAATAAAATCTATACAAAACATACCAAGTTTTCCGACTTTCCACCTTGAAAATTTCTATTTTTTCGACATTCCGACTTGAATTTTTCTTGTGTTTCAACTTTCCGATTTGAATTTTCAATTTTTCCGACTTTCCACCTTAAAATTTCCAAAACTTTTTCAGATTTTTCAAAAATTTTCAAAAATTTCCAAAAATTTTTAAAATTTTGCGAATTTTTCAATTTTTTCATTATTTCTCAAATTCTTTTAAGTTTCTATTGTGTTTTCGTACTTTTCGATTCTTCATGTTTTTATCGGTTTTGACGACTTTTGTTGATTTTCGTGAATTTCCATATTTTTTTTCAAAATTTCTTTCTTTTTTCTTTTTTTTACTTTTTTCCGATTTTTCAAAAGTCAAAAAATCGGAAAATTTGAAAAAAAATCGAAAATTTGTGAAAACGAAAAATTTTGAAAAAACCGAAAAATTTTGGAAAAATTGAAAAAAAAACTTGATACAAATCAAAAAATTTTGGAAAAATCGAAAAATTTTGGAAAAATCGAAAAATTTTGAAGAAAACGAAAATATTTGAAAAAACGAAAATATTTGAAAAAAACGAAATATTTTGAAAAAATTGAAAAAATCGAAAAAATCGAAAAATCACATCTGCTAAATTTTCCTTTTTTTTCTAGGTTCTTTTTAATTTTGGTATTTCCATCACAGATGGCGCTAGCTGCACAATAACAGGATACTGCAATTTTCGTTTATTTTAGAAAGTTTCTCGTCTCTTACTTGGAGATGGCGCCACCAACCGTATGTATAAAGGCTGCAAATTCATAGAAGATTGGATAGGAAAGTTTCGTGTTTCTGTCATAAATGGCGCTTCCACAATTATTTTCTTTGCTCTATGTAATGAATAAAGAAAAAAAAAATTTCTCTTTCTCTTTCTCTCCCTCTCTTTCTCCTATCCATCGTCTCATGATGTTAACACATTGGAAATTCTAAAACAAAAAATTTGTGGATTGAGAAGAACAATAACAACCCTAACAAACCACCAACAGCAATCACATCAACAAAAACCCGAACAACTACACCTACCTGCATCTAAACAATCGTACCAACAACAGCACCAACAATAGGAACTATAAGCTAACTTAACCTAACTCTAACCTTGATGTTATTGTTGTTGCTGGTGCTGTTGTAGGGATTCTTAATGTTGTTGTTCTTATTGTTGTTGTTTAGATGCAGGTAGGCAATTTTTCTGATTTTTTAAAATTTTTTGCTTCAAAATTTCTTAATTTTGTTTTTTTTTTCGTTTTTCTTCGTGTTTTCATCGAAATTATTTTTTTGCATAGATTTTTAGCATAAAATAATTTTTTTAGCAAAACCATTAAATTCTCAAATTTTTTCTTATTCGACCTCTTTCTATCAATCGTTACATCTCACTTCCACTCATTGTCATCAGAAAATTGCATTCGAAATAAATATTTTAAAATACTTATGCAAAATAAAAATATTTTTAGCTGTGCAACGCATTATATCCCTAATTATTCCTTACATAGAAGAAGAGTGGTGGTCGCTCTCTTGAAAATTTGCAAGAACTTAAATAAAACTGATTGAATAAAAATATTTTTAGTCTCGCAATTTCCAACTATTCCTTGTGTTAAGATGAGGAATAGTGGCTCTCTTGAAAATTTTTAGTTACTTATGCAAAACTCGAAGTATGTATATAGAAAATATTTATTTATGCCGTGGCTTTTAAAACTTTTAGAAAATTATTCAAGAACAAATTATTGGGGATGATAGATAAGATACAATGAATTGCAAATCTCATTTTTCCCATTTCCGAGCGATGATTTGTCAACGTTCATTTTCTTACAACACTACTTGCAACACTATTAAAAATTGAGAAAAAATTGAAATTTTTGAAGAAATTCATTGAAATAGAAAAAAATTTGAAGAAATCAAAAAAATTCAGAGAAATTGAAAGGATTGAAAAATTTGAAAAAATCGAAAAAAAAACGAAAAAATTGAAAAATTGGGAAAAATGGAATAATTTTGGAAAAAACGAAAAAATCGAAAAATCAAAATACGAAAAAATGTCAAAAAATGAACCGATAAATAATTTTTAACACAAAAAGAGATCGAGATGTGGAAATAGAAAACACAAAGAAAGTGGAAAATTTATAAATTTAAAATATTTAAAAATAGTTAATTAATTAAAAGATTAAAAGAAAATCATTGGAATATGGAAACAATCTCAAAAATGTAATAACTATTTTTAATTTTTTTTTATTATTATACAATTTCGATATTTTAAAATTTCATGTTGTTATTCAAAAAATTTCATACAATAAATTTTTTCGTAATTTTCGGATGAAAGTGAGTTGAAGAGAGATGTAACAATGACAGACTCAATATACTAGTAACGATCGAATAAAAAAAAATTGAAATTTCTAATTAATAGGAATTTAGTGGTGGCCAGCATTATGAAATTAAACAATCATTTTTTCGGCAACGTTTCCGAATATGCAACTTGATTAACATATACCTACTAAGCAATTCAAGAGAAATCTTCTGGCACTGAAAATAAATGATTTTAATAAACATAAAAAATTTTTGTCTTTAGTTGAAGAATAAAATAATAATTATGTGTCCATACAAGATAAAGAATCTTATTCCTTCCTTCACGAGACAAGAATCTTTGTCTCTGGCTATTAACATCTAGCCGAAAAGTCACCTAAAATTAGAAATGAGGAACAGAGGCTGGGTGCGAAACGTTAAATGCAAAAGTTATTTTTAGAACCTCAAATTATCTTAATGATAGAGATAAGTGTTAAGTAGGGAAGTTAACTTGAAAATTTCAAATTATTGTTGTCGTCTAGCCAAATTTATATAATTTTAAATTATGTACCTATTAATTTTGTATTTATGTGTCAATTTAATATCAAAGGGAAAAATAATGAAGTCATCTTTGGGTTGTTAGGAGGTAAATATGGCTTTTGAGTTTTGTAAATTGAGTCGAAACCATATTAGAACGCAAATTAATTGTCTTTTTTAAATAATCACAAACATTGAGATGGAGGAAAAGAGCTATAGGTAAATTTATTTTGCCCATATTAACATTGTATGCGCTTTAATTTGTATACAATTTTTTAAATAAAACCTATTGTTACCGTTATATGAAAATATGTGGTTTTACTCTCTCATGTCACTTGTAAATGGAAGTAAGAATAGCTTATGTAAATACAGATATTTTTAAGATTTAAAATAAAGATAAAAAGTTTCCAATTCCAATTGGTTTGAACCCACATGACACAATGGTACCTTAACGCGGCAGGCCCAGTCCGCGAGTTTCGCCATTTTATCCTAGAAAAATCGTTGAGCCGTGAAAAAAACTGTTCATCTATGGCTACCTTTATTTTATGTAAAAAATTAAGGGTTCTTTATTTGAAACTAAATTGCAGAAAATACCAAAAAATGGAAAAAACTGTGGGCAAGAACTATCAGATTAGTCCGTATATATGTGGTGAAACCAAGAGATGTAACAGCAGACCCGATATGATGCAAATGTCTGCCAAAAATTTTTCCTGAAAAAATCCGTGGCCCGTCAAAAAAATCTGATCGTGTATGACTGGCTATCCTGTTTTGAGCACCATAACCGCTAGATCATCGCTCGCCTCACCACCGGAGAATTCACAAAAGAACAATGTCATTAGTAAAATGGCAATGACATCACAATCTCAAATTCTATTAATTTAAATTTAAAGTGCAAAATCATTTTCGATCAAATGTAATGGGTTACCCAAGAAAAATACGTTGTATTAAAGTTATGAAATCAAACTTTGTAATTAATTATTTGCTTACATGGATTTGCTATGTGGTTTTGTGAGAATGAAAATTTATTGCGTTCCCTTATATTTAAGAAGTGTCAATAGTTTAGTACATTATAGAACAATGTAATAAATTTAACGCAACCAATTTCCTGGATCACATTTCGAAATGTTTACTGATTTGATTACTTTCAGTGCAGCGAATATAAAACAAATAAACAATTTGTTTTATATTCTGTTATTATGAAAAGTGACCAACTTTTGAGAGTCACTGAATCATGTATTTTTATATTATTTATAAATATTACATGCGATAAGAGAATGCTCCAAAAGAAAAATGCATTCATGAATTCTTTGCTAGTATTTTACAAAGATTAATAAAAGTATCTTTTAACAAAAGAAAATTTCTTTTTCTTATTAAAACATAAAATAATACCAATAGCATAATTTAAGACGGGGATCCGTTGTGGCGAATTAAGCCACCCATCCGAGCTGTGAACGTAACAACATTACAGTTATACTGCTTTTTATATTGTCATAATTTTTATTTAAAATAAAGAAAATTCCATAGTTTTGACAATACTGTGCCGTAATATCTATACTCAAATCTGGTAACGCATAGATTAACTAACCACCGCATATTTTAATTTTTGATGAAATTGTGCGCTGCGAACTAACTCATTTTTCTTTAAAATTATATCAAATTGATTTTAAGTTATAAGTGCGTCGAAAATAATAGGAATAGTCCTTTTAAGGGTCCACGGAATAGTCCTTTCAAGGGTGCAAGAATAAAAGTTGAATCAGGCACCTGGCGTTGACGAAGATGACAAATAATTCCTGTAATATTTTTTGCCACATGTTTGAGCCGACTTACGTAATTTTATTAAATATGCATACATTTAAAAAGTTACTAGTTTATTGTCGTTCACCTTGTTGCAGAACATTTGTCCAAAAACCTTGTCTAACCTCACTTTTCTTGGAATTTATTTCAATTGCAGGTACCTTAACATAACTCAAGTTTCACATTTAAATTTAGCCTTTTATATGTATGTGCATGCAATCATTATCTAAATATATTTTCTTTCCCACTTAATTAAGCGCTATTAACTCTTTTTTAATTAAAATTTAAATTCAAAAGAAGGTGGTATGCTATCCACGTATTTTCTCGGCCAAACATTTGGGTAGCTCTTTTCCATAAATGGTGGCTGCGTAGTGTTAGGATTTCCAATATTACATGTTGCGTATCTTTTAAAAATTTTCTCCTGCTGATTATTTCATAATTTATGAGACTATTTGTAAATTGTATAAAAATATTCGCCGATTCCTTATCGCGACCTTTCATGCGATAGCACTTGATGATATTAGAGCGCTGAATTTCGAGTTCGAGTTTAATTTTGAATAGTTTTAGTAATCTATCACAATCAGTTGAGTTTCCATTTTTATCATATGCTATTCCTTTAATTTTAAGGCATCTTGCATTATTTTCTTTTTCTAATTTTTCACATCTTTCCTCTAATCGATTGTAATTGGATTAGATGACATTGATTTCTTCCGCGTGTTTTTCCATTTGCTTGTTAATTATTTCTTCAAATTTCTTTTTTACCTTGGCGACTAGATTATTAATAAAGTCATCATTACTTAGCACTTTGGTTATTAGTTGCTTCACCTCTGTAGCTAGATCGAGCGCTGATAATTCGTCGCTTTTTTTTATTATCTACTGTTCTTGTTGGTATAATTTTAATGGTTTAACACACGTTTTTTAAATATTTCAACGATTTCGTTTGCACTACACTGTGCCACTATTTTGTTAGTGGGTATTTAAAAAAAAACTATAATTATTTCTGCTTAAAATGATGTTTTTCAAGAGAGCAGTTCTTTTGCGTGTTCACTCACTTGCGGCCATATTGTATATTAAGTATGTCAACAGTGTAAATGACAAAAGTGAAATGTCAAAAGTGTATAGGGTTGTAGGTTAAAGGCTATATAGGCTTTAGGCTATAGGCTATAGGCTATAGGTTATAGGTTATAGGTTATAGGTTATAGGTTATAGGTTATAGGTTATAGGTTATAGGTTATAGGTTATAGGTTATAGGTTATAGGTTATAGGTT
>JAODAH020034074.1:0-17280 GCA_027574865.2 Coproporus ventriculus | reverse complement strand
AGGAAAGCAACGGGAAACTACCTGACAGATAACCATTTCCCCAGGACAACCCTTGTCCATCCAAGAATGGATAAGGGTCGCCAACATTCGCAACGGATAGGCATTTAAAGAAGAAGAAGAAGAATTTAAGGAAACAAATTATTTTACTTTTAAACTAAAAAGAATTTGCTTTCTGTTTCTAAATATGTATCTACTGCCAATTAGGAAGGTCATTTTAAAAATTTATTGGGAGTATTTGTTCAATAATAAACCTTAAAAAATGTATTCTAGTCATAACATTTTACTTAATTTTTGTTATATTTAATTTTTTTATATGCTAAGTGTCAGTGAAGCAGTTGAGAACGCAAAATATCACCAAATTTGATATTTGGTTTCACTTTTCATACAGGAACTAATATTCTGCAACTGAATAGTTTGAATGCTAAGAAAATTATTAATATAAATCAACCCGGTATAATATTTAGTTGAATTATGAAAAAGTTAATGTCATCCAATATGTTAGATCTCGTTTCTAATAAAAAAATATTTTTCTTCAAATTAAACATGACATGAACATCTATTAATATCTTAATATAAGAATGTTTACGATAGAGACACTATCCAAAATTGGACAAAACTATTAAAATTCTTCTAATGGTATTATTAAGAAATATTCGAAAAGCATAAAAATAATTTATGGCAAATAAAACTTGTCCGTTATTGATTTAGAAATCAATAAAACAAAAAGAATACCGATCCACGTCTATATTCAACTAAATTCCCAATTTATTCAAAAGTCCCTGTCTCCGGCCTACGCTCTCAACTTAATTTCAAATGCATAAAAAACTTTTTATTTCCTGCAAGATATTATACCTCCACATAATTTTTTTTTCTTTTTTTTTCACCTTGGCAACAAAAAAATAAAATAAAATCCATTCGGTATTTTGGGGAGAAACAATATTTAAATGAGGCAGCAGTAAAACTTTTCAGCTTCTACACGGGAAGTTAACTCCGCAAGAAAGAGATGCGTACACACACACACACGCACACAAAAAAATATATGAAACTTAACTCATGCAATGTAAATGCGGAATGGAATCAACAAAGAAAAAGTTTTGCGTGCCACCATTTGTCAAGACGTTTTTAAAATTAATCGTGAAGATGCCGCGTTTTTGATGAAAAACTTGCATCGAGATACGCCAGCGCACGCCCCACAAAAGAAAAATATTTTAATGGTTCGTTTATGAAGACATCAAGTATTCCAAGTATTTTGTTGTGCGTTGTGTGTGCCGCGAGAAGATAAACTTCGTGGAAGTTCATTAAATTCCCATACTGCAATCAATTTAATTTATTTCTGAAAAGACAAACCCGCAAATAGTTTTTTTTCCTTTCTTTTCATGATATATTTGATTTCGATTTGAACTGGATCGTAAATATTCATCTGAAAAAGAAGGAATTGCAGCTTTTATTATGTTCGTAAACGTTTTAACACTCACATTTTAAAAGTGCTGTAATATTGTTGTAAACTCCTGAAATAAATTAACTCGCAGCTTTATTGAAGCATAAATATTTGATACAACAATAACAATAGTTGAAAACATTAACAAATTGATTTGTATGATCCTTAATAAACTAAATCTACAAAAAATAATTTTATTTTAATGCATTTGCCTTTTTGCTTTATAAATTCATGAAAAATTGTATTAAGTAAAATCTAAGATTATCAACTACATGCAATTCAACTTGTAAATATTATTGTACTGAATCATAATAGTGTACGATTTTCGCAAACAAATGTAGAACATTTAGTGTAGTATACTGTAATTTCAAGAATCAAGACTTGTTATACATAATAACAATGAATTCTAATAAGTAATTTATATTTAAATTGTAACATTCAATGACATTGTGCATTGTACAATGTAATGCGGAGGTCTTTCGAACAATAAAGAATGATATAATAGATATTTCCAGACCTTTAGGTATAAATTAAGAAATTACATTAATTATTCTTAATAATTTTAATTCAAAATAAGAGAAAGGGAGAACGGGAGAGTTTGCTTTAATAGCTGCCCCTAAATTTCCTCGACCTATTACATAATTTGTAATTGACTTTGGAGAGAAATTTCAGCAACATAACCTATTCAATCGATTTATTAAATTGTGTTAACAAAAGGAGTTCAAACTCAATTCCCTAAAATTGACCCATATGTAAATTACTTCATTAACGATTTAACGAACAAAAACTTTTTAAATCAGTTTTTACTTTTAAAATTAAATTTTTGTATCTGAATCACGTAACAGCTATTCAGAAATGTTCCTTTTGTGTGTGAGTAAGAATTTAAGGGAGGCTAAGCTCTATCGCGCGCTTGTAAGATTAGGGGATGTTTCGATGTTGTTTGCGAGTTGTTTTAAAATCCAATTTGTGTGTGCGTACTCGATTCTATGTGCATGTTAGGGATGATATGGGGATCATAATATCTAAGAAGAATTTATATTACAGATTAAAAATATCTCGGAACGTGATTTTGCGACAATTTTCTATACAAAGTGTAAAAAAAGATTTGCAAGGAAAATCTGTATTTATCAAAATTGAAAATATAAGCAATCCCAGCTTTAAAATTTTAGAACTATTTTACAGAATTGCCGCTGTGATTCCATCTATATGCATATAAAAATACGCTGGGTAAAAAATGAAAATGTATAATAGTCGATGAAAGTGTTTGAATTATTTATTTCTTAGAAAAATACCTAATTTCGGAAATTATTTTTTTTTTCCATTGAATCCAAGATTTAATTTAATGACCTTCAAATGTCTTCTATTCAACGCATCCTTCTTTTTCGTTGCCTTAATTTAATTCTTTACGCCAAAGCCGTCCAACAAGCCACCCGCATAATTAATCTTAGGACCCGTAAAACAAATCAAGTAAAAGTGAGGAAAAAATCGAAAAAATAAAATGTTTTCCATATCTTTCTATTTTCAGCCAAATCCTTTAATTGCAATTGTCTTTAATTACAAATCCTGTATCCTTCTATATTTGTTTTAAAAACAGTCAAAAGGGGATCGTCTAAAATAATATAAATATATTTTGCATTAAATTAAAAAATATCTTGAATTGTCTATTTAGCTAGTCAAAAATATTTATGACTTGCTATAAAATCGTTTTACTTATTTGTTTGCTTGATTTCTAAACCCTTGAATTTAATTTTATAGCTAATAACATTGTGTAATGAGATTGGAAGAGGAAAACACGTTACATAAAATATGTGAATTTAATAATTGTTTCATGCATAGTTTATCCTCCACAGATATGTGGTACAGATAGACGAATTATGTAGGAAAGTTAATAGAATATCGATTTTCTTTAAAATATTAAAATTACAACAATGCGCTCATTAAAATAGTACATTAGAGAACGAGTACCATAATCGTTACTTTTACAAAACGAAGTTTGCTACGAATTTTACGATTTTAATCGTTATAATAATAGTTTCTTATGGTACTTTTATTTTATTTCTAAGATTTTTTTAATTGCTATTAAAAATTTAAACATTATAAATTATTTAACTTATAAATAAGTTCAATGACTTTATCGAGCAAGAAATTAATTATAATTACTCATCACGATCTTGTACATCGTAGATTCTTATTATAAATCATTCAAAAATACCAATTGAAGAAAAAGTAAATGTCCTAGTACAATTATATAAATTACTTTAAATTTTAATTTTTGCAATTGTGGATCCAAAAAAATCATCGGGAACTGTTTTACGAAATCTCGGTCATCGCTTCATCCCACAATGAATATTCGAACTAGGAAATTGACAGTTTTCGGTTTGATGATCCAGATAAATATTTGTGAACTGAAGTTTATATATGGAATCCAAATTTTTATTTAGTTTAATATTCGTAGCACGTAGACAGTTAACTTTTTCCCTCTCTCTCTTTAGAATGTTAGTTGTACATGTCATTTTATTTTGCGAAAGATATCCTATAATTATCCATAATTCACGTTAATTTTATAATCTTCCAACCATATAATTAGAATCTTAAAAATCAATTTCAATATAATTTCTTACCCAAATATTTCACAATATTTTCTGTGGTATGCAGCAATCCCATCAAAAACTAATTCCAGCTATAATTACAACTTACAGGCAAACACTTTTTATTTGTATCCAACAAAAATTACATCACATAATAATAACTGACGGCTATTACAAGCAGGAAATTGTCGAGAAAGAGATAATTATTATCATTTCGCAGCAGTTAGTTTAAGAATACATACGAGATAAAACTAAAATTAGATTTCATTTATTTTTGGTAAATGTTCAAGCCAGATATATCTCAGATAATCCACACAACAAATTAAGGTTTTATTGGTTCGGTCTCCCCCACAAAATTGATGAGTCAATTAACAAAAAAATTCGACACGTCTCATTTTAGGTTAATGACAATAAAAAAAAAGCCTTGGAGGAGGATTGAATGACGAAAATGAATTAATTTATTCGGAAGGGGGACGAGCGCGCGCAAACACTCGCGGAATGTAATTTATTTTGTAGTTGAGCATATAAAAAAGTTAATTTGAATTTTATTTTGTGTGCGAGGCCGTAATGAACAACATTGTCAGATGTTTGAAATTTTAATATGTTTGCACGCATTACCTTTTAGCAATAATTATGAAATAGTGCACATTTTGGCAGTCCTCTTTTATAATGCAAATTAATGAAATACTGAATGTTTTAATGGCACTGAGTAATAATGAATTATTTATGCTTTTACTGAAGAGAAATAATTTAAATTAAACAACAGGAAATGCATGTAAAATTTTCATTGCAAAGTTAAAATATGTCATTTAAATAATTTCATCACAATTGAAAAGTTCATTTCAAAATTAATTCCTGACCACTTATACTTCAAGAATATTTTTGTGTATTTTAACCTGAAAGGGATAAAATATAGATTACTTGACTGTACAAATTGTTTTATAAGAATTACCAGTTAAATGTAAATGATTTCGCTTTTTTTTATTAACAAGTAACTTAAGAAAAATATTTTGGCATGTAAATATAAAACAATTAACAAAAAGCTATTAGACAAGAGATGTGCAAAAAGAATTTGGATGAAGTAAAAGGAAAGATTTTATTTTTATAGAAAATTTATCATTTTCGTTAAAACAATTATTTAAATTTAAAGTATAAGAACATTTAGTTGTAAAATTTGTAACCGAAATGATTAAGATAACAATGCTAAATTAAAAAAAAAAATTCTATCCTACATTCTTCATTCTAGATATATTGATATTTCTGGGTAACTTTATCTCCATTCGTTTTCCTTTTTACTTTTATTTTCGATCATATATTCGACATTTTAAAAACATTTCCATCATCCCTGTAACATTCAAATAAATCTTGCCATTTGTGCGTCCTCTTGTCCCTGCCATAAAATTAAAAACAAAAGCAAATCCAAACAAATTCCATTCACGTTAATGGCATCAATTCCATCCGATCCTTCTGTTTTATAGCGGTCCGTTTTATATCATCCCTTTTTTGATCAATTACACAACGCCCCGCTGCATTTTTAAATTGTAATTACTTTCCCTAACAACAACAAGGAAAAAATACGACGCGATAATTAAGATTAACAGAAAGAAAATAACAGAAAAGTTTCCCGATTGCGAAAAGAAAAAGAATGGAAGTAAATGCGTCGAACATCTCTTTTCATCATCGCAGTAAAAACAAATTTAATATGAAAGAGAAATAATTTCTTTGGGAAACCCAATAAATCTCAATTATGGAAATGGGGGCGCGCGCGTCGATTTTATTTATTGGACGCAGTAGAATTCCACCATTAATTTTTATTGTTTTCTTACTAATTTTATTTACTCCCTTGCAATTTATAAAAAAAGAGGGGAAGGAATTCATGAAAAATTGATAAGGACAGTCTGGAAAGTTTGGATAATTAAGAACTTGAATTAGACTGGAGTAATTTGTTATGTACTTTTTGAGGCCGAAATGATATTTTAATTTTAAATAGGGTTGATTTTATCTAAACTGTATGCTACTTTAGAATGAATATTCTGTTAACTGTTAAGCAATTTAAAAACGTTTTCGGTGTTTGAATAGAAAATTTTTTTGTCGAGGATAGCAATCATCAAAAAATCGTTAAAAGTGGACATTTTATGTACTAAACACTCTATCTCAGATACACAAACACTTTAACAATATATAAGGAGTAAATTGTTCACATACTGATCTTAAATTTAGAATTCGTTGATCGATAGTCTATTTTATAATTTAGTTAGAAAAGAATTTAAAAAGTCAAAAAGAAGTTTTCGCCTTTTTATTCGGGAAAAATATTTTGTGATGGGTTTCCGTTATAACTTGTATGTTCTTGTGTGACAAGTGGTGAACGAAGATGCTTCCTTGAATATTTTAGTAAATAGTAATCATCATTTTACCGATCGATAAAACAGTATACTTCTTTCACAACTTTACTGATTCGACTATTGTTTGTTTGTTTGTTTTATTCCGAGAGAGGAATGGGAAAGCGGTGCAGTAATAGAACGATGAACGACGATATTGAATTAGGGCGCCCTCTATAGGAAATTTAATTACTTATTAAACAAACCTGGTATTTTATACATAATAAGTGAACTTACAATACTGTGTAAGGAAAGTATTGTGATAAAAATCGACTTTAAGATTTTGATAAAAACGCATAGTTTTCGTTTTAAACGAGAAAAATTAATTTTAAAATTGTTTTGTGATGCAATGTGATTTTAAAGTTGCATTTATTTTTAGATGTGAAATACTATATAGAATAATTAAACTCAAATAGAACAGACAGCATAATAAAGAGAATGAAAATGAATAGAAAAAAAATCCGGCTATGATTTGGCACAGTTTTTATAAATTACAAATATTCAGCAAAATCCCAATTTCTGTCTGTCTGACTTTCATCACCTTAAAAAAAAAGGAAATCCCTTATTGGAAGCGAAATCCTAGTGTAAGATCAAAGACAAAACCACACACAAAGAGAAATGTACAAAAACTAATTTTTTTTCTCTCTTCAACATTCCCTGCTACATTTCCTATTAATATACGATGATATCAATATATTTTCAAAGTTTATAATTGATTTTTATTATTAAATATTTAAACCTAAACAGGAAGCAGAGAGGAAATTTTATGATTGCCCTACTTAGCAAACTTTTCCACCGTACCATTCGTTCAATTTTTAATGAAAAATGATGATTTTAACTTGCCCGAAATGGATGCATCATAAAAGTGCAATAAACAGAATGAAAAATTTTTTAATTGGGTGAGCGCTTTTGAATGGACCAAAATTTGCATATTGTGTACTCGCTCTTAGTTAATGGAGAAATTAATAGGGCAGGTGGAGTAAACAGGGGATTTTTTTTAAAACGCTTTTTTATCCTGAAAAAGGGGAAATTGCGGGAAATGGCGCATGCATTTATCCAGCGATGTGGACTCATAAAATTTTAATAGGGAAAACAGATGTTATAAAAGATTTGAACTTGGAGATCGATAGAAAAAAGGTGGAAATACAAAAAAAAGTGATTTCTTAGTTTCTTCAATCTGAACATTCTTATTAAAGAAAAATCAGTCAAGTATGAAATAAATTCAAAAAAGTTGTTTCTTGTGGGTGTAGCTGTACTTTTTATATCGCAAATCCTTCCGAAACAATCTCTTTCATCAAAGATATTGTCGGTTTTATGCAAAAACTATCTGACATTTTTGAAGAGAGCCGAAATTTTATTAAAAACCCACCATTTCACTTTTTAAAGATAAAAAGGCCATCCACAATAAAGAAAAACCTTAATAATAAAAATGTTATTAGAAACATTAAAATACTCCAAGACCATGGGATATTATTTCGTAAGGATATAAAAGCCATCAATTAGAATTTAAATCGAAACTTTGAAAAAAGTCAAGCGTCGTCCAGAAGATACTTCTAATCTTTCGCTCTTTAAAAACTTCAGCTACGTCTTTGTTAATTGATTGAATCAGATAAATCTTTCAAATTGTTTTGTATACTGCATTCAATTTTTACCCATTCGTACCTCACTCAGTCTGTTTACGATCCATTTTATCATCACTCGTAAACATCTTGGAAAGATATTCTTCTTTATTCATGCAATATTGTTAATCATAGTCAGCCATTTCATTTTCCCTTTCATTCGTAATTACTTTTAATTTTAATCATTCATTCTGGTTTTAGCAATTCCTGAAGTTCCTTCGAAATTTCAGGGAAATCGTCAATTTTAAAAACTTTTTGTTTGTCTGTTTATATAATTTTTATTTTCTTAGAAATTTTTCAATAGATCTAAAATATTTAGTCATTTTTTCTTATAATCAAAATGAAATTTTAAAAAGTTGAAATTTCTAAAACATTAAAAATAAATTTCATTAAATTGAAAACACGAGAATTCCAAAATAAATTAAAAATTGGAATGTGAAAATTCAAAATTAAAAAATTAAAAAAGTGTAAAATTGAAAATCAAGAAACCAAAAAAGAAAAATTAAATGAAAAAAACAATTGACAAATTTAATCAAATAAAAGGATTAAAAATTAAATAGATGAAAAAATTGATATAGAAAAATACAAAAATTAAAAAAAAGAAATATTTTTAAATGAAAATAAAAGTATCTACATGTTTGCATAATTTTCATTATCAAAATTAAAAATTAAAAAATAGATTGCACGTTTTAATATTTCATGTAAACTTTTTAATTTTTTTTTAAACATTGTTACTGTAAAATTAAATTGATAAGATAAGGCTCGAATTTTTTTTTGTGGGTAGCCCTAAAGGAAATCCTGTGAAAAAGCTGTTTCCTCCTGAAAGCGTTCCTTCCTGAAAGATTTCCACTTCCTTCCTGCCCCACTAAAGATTAAAAAAAAAAAATCTAAACCCACCTTAAACTGAAGAGTCCTTTCAATAGATCATCACATTTAATGAAAATTAAAAATTGTTTCACTCTGTACGAGAATTTGTGTGGGGGTTGAAAAGTGCGCGACACCCGCGATGATACATCGCACCAGGTACCTCCCGTGTATAGAACTGCGGTCTGCAGGAGACTACACGAGGCTCTCAGGATTAGAATCACGCCGTGAACTGCCGAATGCGCCTGTCATCTCCTGGAAACTTCTGCTTGTCCCACTCTAGCCCGGCCGTAATGCTGCTGGCCTCTCTTTTTTTATTCATTCATGAACGCGCTTTGGGATCAGTGTGTATGTGTATGCGTACAAGGAGTCTTAGGGAGTTGGGAGTCCTTTGAGGTGGAACTCATAATCCTGTCAAGGGATGTGGGATTATAGTTTGATGTAGATTCGCGTTCCTACAGTTTAATGAATTTATTAAGAGTTTTGTGTGATGACACTATCTAGGAAGATTAGTAGGTATAGAAAATCAAGCATCTTTAGAATTTAAATAAAAAATAAAATATAACAGTTAAAAAAGTTTTCATTTTTTCATTTATTATATTTTCTGATATTTCCATACTTTAAAATCTTTTATTTAATTTTTATATAGTTTATAATTAAAAAATATATATATAGAAAATTGGAAAACAAGAATATTGTACACAAAATTTAGAAAAAATAACACGAAAAGGAAAAAATACTAGAAACATGGATAATATTAGAGAAAAATGAAATACATAACTTGAAGAAATTGAAGAAAAATGAATTTTGAAAACTACAAAAAATGAGGAAAACCCAAATTTTAAAGATTATAAAAAGGCAAAGTTACAGCTAGTAAAGAAAAAAAAATAAAGGAAAACTTTAAAAAACCAAAAAATTACTTTAAAAAAATAAATTCACACTTCAGAAGTATTTAACGTGACATTTATTGCTTGAGAAAAACGAAAATTTTGAAATGTCAAAATAATTTAATTTTGGTTGCTTAAAAAATAATGTTCCCTTCTTTTAGAGCTCAAGTTTTGGATTCACTCCTACGATATTTGTCATTTTCCACTCTCGTCAAAGAAATAGCTTTAAAAGGCAAATTTCGTAGATAAATATAAAAAAGAAAAATAATAAAGGTGAGACAGGAATGGAAAGCAAAAATTATAATGACAAAAAATATTCCATTAACATAAGTAATTAATAAGATTTTTTAGTTTTTTGATTAACAAATTTTCTAAGGTTAAATCGTCAACGAACGCAAGCACGAACACGAAATGTAATATGTTGCATTTTACGAGCAACCCCACCCACGAAATTAGTCGAATTTGGTTCGAATTATAATCGAAAGGTAGCTAGAATTTTTAATAGTAACAGCCGTCTGCAAACACAGCTCCAAGATAAGGATTAACGATCGCCACACTTTTTATTGGCACTTGGGACTTTTTAATGGTCCGATTAACGTCGCCCAATAAAGATAAGAGAACTCTTGTGCTCATCCACGCACTTGGAGATCAACTCTACAAGCCCGTATTTTCAAAGCAAATTTCACTAGAGGGTTTAATTATCCTCATGACAGGTTAATTAATCTCAGTAATTAATTGTGTTTTAAGGTGCAAAAATCGAATGGGTCAGTCCAATGTTATGTCTTAATTTTTAATTGATGGATATTTATATTAGTGACGGAATTTTTATTTTTTTTTTTGTTTTATAAAGTGAGAGGATGATTTTTGTTGGAGATGCTCCAAAATATTATTGCGGGGTAATAAATTGACGATGCCACGTGTTGTTCACACATTGTCCAGTTTTAACAACTACATTTGCAATTTTGAGGTAATTCACTGCAGTCACTTTTTCCACCCAAAATATTCAGGGACATTAATTTCACTTGGAACAGCAATCACATTCTTTTATAAATGCCAACGGAATGAACAATAAGTGCTTTAAAAATAGAAAATTCGACCTCGTCTGCGATAACAACCGTCATATTTTCGTATATCAATCAATTTAAATTCACAGTTTAATTTCTATACCCAAACTTTTACTCGATTTTTCCGGCCACTACACATTTTACTTTATAATAGAACTATTTAAAGTAGTTAACACTCAAGATCAATTCAAAAAGTGGAAACATTTTCGTTCTTCAAAAAATTCTTTTAAAAAATCAATAGACAAGATTCTTATTTGAGTTATCTTCTTTACTCAGTTTTTGTGACTCGTACTCCAAAAGTATTCCTTTAGATTTTATACTCCTTTGTTATCCTCAAAAACAAAAGTAGGCTTATTGTAAAGATAAGAATAAGAAATGAATATACATAAAATAAAATATTCCTATCATCAGTTTTCATTATCTCAAATAATTTTGTTTTCTTTTTTGGGTTAAAGTTGTCCTTTAATCCATGCTAATCCACAAACTCAATTACATGATTGATGCGCCGGCAAGTACGGTACAAGTTTCGATAATGATACGAATTTACTTATTACATTTTCAGCGGTATTAAGTTTTCATGAACTAGAAAAGTTCGTACATCTCTTTGATGTTTATTTATCATTTTTTGACGTATGCATTTTAACATTTTACTTTTTAAAATATAATAAAAACAACAATAAAAGAGATTAAAATTACGATTTGGAAGATAATTCAGTTAATATCTGGACACTTTAATAAAATGTCAGAGTCACAAAAGTAAAATGAAATGAAATTGTTGTGTATTAAAAGTGTATAAGTTCAGTGCAACCTCTAAAAATAAATATTTTTACTGGAATTGTGATAGTATTTGCAGGGTTTGTTTGATGACCAAGAAAGTGGTTGTGACAATTTTCACTTGAAAAACCATTTCATTAAAAGCTTTATATAAAGAGTAGCCACGTCAGCTCTCAAACTCAATACAAAGTTTCCATTAAAGCATTCACATCTTTTTAATGGAAAATTACTGAAAGAAATTTCCTAAAAATGCTTGATTAAAATGAAACCACTAAACTTTATTTTGTATTTACTTCGCATCTTCCTGTTTATTCAATTGGTTAAGTAGGATGTAATTTCCATAGGATAAATCCGAAATTAGGAACGTGTCCCTGGAGATTTCCTGGAAATTATTCAAATCGGAAACTTTAGCAAAAGGGTTGTGCCACCCTATTTAACATTGATATCTGTATCATACTGTGTAACATTAAATGTAATTAAAATCCCATTCTAAGCTCAAAAAGTAGGTGGATACGATAAGTATCTTGAGAGCAACATAACAACCCTTAGCAGCTGTCAGTGCTATAAAAAGTTGAGGTGGAGGGTTAGGTCAAAGGTTAATTACTTCCTAATAGAAAAGTTCAAGAACATTTTTTAAATTGAAAATTTTGTAACATAATTAATTCTATTTCTATTATAATAAATTGTTAAGGTGTGAATTAAAGATAAATTTTTATAATCATATGTATATTTCTACAAAATAGATAATTTGGAAAATGGAAAATAGTAAATTTGAAAATTCGAAAACTTAAAAATCCCAAAAACACTAAAGTGAAATATTAGAAAAATTCGAAAATAAAAAAAATCCACATGGAAATAAATAACTTACGATTTTCTTCGATACATTATTTTTCAATAGCTAGGAAAATCAAGAATACACAAAATGAATTTTAACACTGAGGATTTCCTTTTTGTAAAATATTTCGAAGGCATTTCCCTAGCATAAATCATTTTTACCGTATGTGTTCCGAATCCAAAATTGCACATTCCAATGAAAAGCATGCACTTGCCATAATTTAGAAAATACACGCTCTCTCACGCACTTTTCCGGTACTTTAAAACATTCATTTACATTTTCGTTCCACCTTACGTTTCTAAATTACTTTACACAAAGGAAAACTTATTAAATTAAATATTAACATTTCTGGAATATTAAATAATTATAAATTCTACATTAAAACAATATGAAAATAGAAATCTTGTGTAAAATATATATTACAAGTAATGTTTAGAACATTTTAGTAATTTTGATGTTATTTTAAGGATATTATAAATTAAGTTTTAAAAAAGTACAAATAAAAATAAATATGAACATCTGTATGCTTTTCTGATATTGTAAACTCATGAATTCATTCATACATATTTAATATTTTTGTTTGTTGTTAAAAGGATGTTATTAGATATAAAATGAAAGAGATCAAAGCGTCAAATCAAAGCTATAATGTATGTATTTTCAATTTAGAATTATATTTACAAAATCGAAAATATTTTTTACAGAAAAAAGCAATTTATTAAGGATTGTGCAGCAGCGAAGTGATATTGAATTCACTTATGTTTAGCTAAATTTGTCATAGAACAATAAAATTATGGTAATTTTCGTTAAAATAAAAATTATTTCGTTCTTCAAAATATTTTCCATTAGATATTAGGAACTCGATCTTTGAACTAAGTTTTAGCTCTTTTAATCTTATCTGTCTTTTAAAACGAAGGCCCTTTATGGTTCTTTATATTTAGTGTTTTGTTACTTCTTGGTGATTTGAATTGTTTTGAATAAGAACTTTTAAGTAAGTTTTATTTTTTGGTATTTTTCATATTTCTTTCCCCGCAATATCTTCTGGTATCAAGTTAAGCAAGGTTGTTGATAATACGAGTAGGTCTCCTTGTCGAAATACTTTTTCTATTTTAAAGGCTTTACTTAATCATCTTTTGACTTATATTGTTGCATTTAATATTTAATTAATAGTTAATTAGCTAGTTAACGCCTAGTTAGTGTTAGTGATTAATATTAATGTAAATAAATAAAGTAATTGGATGACATTATTTCGCTAACTATATAGACGATCACGTAACATTTGGTGTCAGGTGTGGGATTGAATTGGGATTAGAGTGTACAAACATGTCATGTAAGAAAAATCCCTCAGGAACGGGTAGTGAGGATGACGCATGTGGTGCGTCCATAATGAATTTCTTACTGAATATGAAACAGATATTAAAAACGGAAATACAACAGCAAAATCAAGCCATGCGACAATCTTAATAAAACAAAATTGCAATAACAAAATACAAATTTGTTGCTAAAATATAAAATTTATTTGAGGAGCAATCCCAAAAATTCGATGACCAATGTAGAATGCTGAGAAAACATTTTGAAAAAATAGGTGAACAATCTAGAATATTCGAGAAAAGATTATCAGAAAATTCTAGAACGTTTAACTATACCACATTTTCTTAAAACTGGTGGATCTGTCCAAGTTCTGAAATTAAAAATCGATAAAACATTTCTTCTTCTCGCTACTTGAATATAATCTGCAACGAAATGATTAATACGACAGTGATTTGGCACTTACAATGTTAGGCTTTTTGATTAAAAAGGAAACAAAACATTTTTATGTTTTTTTTTATGCTTGTATTTATGTATTTTTAGTTAGCTTATAAAAAGGTAGCATTATAAAAGAGCAGCACCCTTTACTTAACCATAAAAGGGATGTCATGAAGGGGAAAACCGCCACATACGTAATACCTCGATAAAACGAAATGAAAGCTACCGCAGCAAAAAGGCTCGATCACCCCTTACTCTTAATAACCCTCAGAAATAAGTGCAAGTATACACCTAGATATAATTAACTCGACGATATAATTTTTCGCTCTCATTAAAAATCAATTTTTTAAAAAGGACATTAATAAAAAGTGACTTTTATTACAAACCCGTTAGGATATTAAAACATAAATAAACAGAAAGTATGAACGCGGTTTCTCATCAAATAAATTAATTGGAACATTAAACATCGAAACTATTTAGTACCTCAATTTGCAAGAGAACTATTAAATTATTGTTTTTTTTTTCCAGTGAAACATTCTGTAGAGGCCTAATTAACCATAAACGATATCCACGCATTAAACTGATATCGAATCTTAATCTACTTACGTATTTAGACAAAAAACAATTTCGACTGCTGATTTATATTCGTATTAATATTTAATTTGTTATTTAAATACCAACAATTATTTATTTTGAAAATAAATTTGTGCATTAATGTGTGAAAAGAGACAAATATAAAAGGAAGAATGATGTAATATATTAATTATGATTCTATCTGACCTTTTTATTTCTCTAACTCCAGATAAATTAAAATTAAGATGGATTTATTTAAGTAGCTTTTCACGAACTTGTAAATGAATTGAAATGAAATTAATATCTCCGTCTGTCCGTCTTGACATTGACTTTTCGCGACTATGCAGGCCACCGGTCATAAAAATTACAACTTGAATAAAGTGTGAACATAGAATGATATAGAATAAAGTGAAACGTTTGCTAATAATTAAACTTTAAAAATATTCTCTTAATAGCCATGTTAACATTATTTAAATTTGTATACATATTATAATTTAACATATTTACTTTCACCTTACTTTGCTTATCAGTTTATACCATTTAATATTGATAATGGAATTAAATCTATTAAATTTAATTGATAATATTTTAATTATTAAGGGAGGAATAGCAATATATTAATATTCATCAATTTCGATAATTCTAATCCAGTTGATAACTAAAATTATGATTAATTTTCTCTATAAATCCCATTAGCATTCTTAAATTTTCATTTATTGGATTGAATGGGCTAATATCGATCACAGTTATAATTAGTCTCATTAATTTTAATCAGTTTAATGATTGAAAATGATACGAGAATTTGTATGTGGTCCATTAAATGTTGGAAAGTGATCAGACGCGCACATTTCTGCACACCAATTAATCGGATTAAAATGGAAATTGGATCATCAGCTTTTGTTTTAATGTGGAATTCGCATTCCTAAATTATTATAATTGCGGGAACTTGCGAATTGATTTTCAATCAGGATCAGCATCAAGTGTTGACAGATTTATATAGAACGTTACCTGTTTTTCGGTAAAATAATATTGATTTTAATATTTTTAGTACATATTTTGAATTTGGAATAATATTTTATAACAATTTGTAAAAAAAATTAATTGTATTTCAAAATCTTTTTCATCCTAATAACAAAATAATGATGCCAATACTTTTGGTAGCATTTTGGTAGCCTAAATCTGTAATTGGACTATTCCCGGACGATTTTTGAACTGCAAAAGCTCTAAGGATACCCAAAAAATGCTTTTAATTCTTGATGCATTTCGATGAAATATCTAATTTGCAACAAAAAGATCTTTAAGTCAACAATTTTGTTTGCCTTTGAAAATGCCCACATTTGTGTGAGAAATGCAGGTTTGCAAAAATTGTACGCGCCTAATTGAAATTGTATCGTTTAGATTCGGCTTGGTTAAATGAAATATTTACATGAAGGTATTTATCACATATGTATGTAATTACACTTAACAATTAGGAACACAACATAAACACGAGTTTCCTGAATTAGTAATCTAAAACTCAAATTGCATGTGGGACTATGTAAAATTAAATCAGGGGTCCGATGCGGCCGACGGACTACTAGTTTAAGAATACTATCTTAGATTGTTTACTGAAAATCTTTTTATTGCATTGTAATATTTACCTTACCACCACCAAGATACAATTTAACAAAATAAATTGTCATATGTTATAATTTTAAATTCGTATAGTGCATTTCAATTTTTTAAATTGTAAGTATCAGATAATTATTTTAAAAAGTAAATTTATGTTTTGTATATATTTAAGGCCCTGAAGATGACCTAATTATTGAGGCCGAAACGTTGGCAATAAAAAATATAAAAAAGGTATTTCCTGTCTACCAACCAAAATCAAAATAATTAAACAATTTAATAAATTTATTTATTGAGTGGTTAACAAAGAACTGTTATTCGAAAAATAAAAATAACTTCTAAGGCTCCTCTTTGTTACGAATATTTATTAAAACGCTGATACATGTATTTCATGTATTATGTACCCATAAACGTAGCAAAGTTTGTAAAATTTTAGTTTTAAAATGCAGTGGTAACAGTTCATTCTATAATCTCCTGCTATAAAAATTGCCCTATTACTTCAATAGATGTAGAACGTTCTTTTTCTTTGTTAAGCAACATCTTAAGTGATAAGCGGCGCAATGTACATCATTCACTTTTAAGAATGTTAAAAATTTAAAAAAAATTAATTTTGTTCTTATGTAAAATAAAATTTAAATATGTAAATAATTTTTTGTGTATTATTATTTTTGTTTCTTAGCTTCCTTTTAAGTTTTACTTTCTTCAGCTGCAACGAATGTACTCAACTCTACTTTATTATAAGTTGCCAAGGTGTACTTACCTTCTGATTTGTAAGAATTGCCTAAGAAATAGGTTTTTAAAGTTCTTTATTTCTATTTGATACATATACATAGAAAAACACTTAATGTTTGATTATAATAATTATGTTTATTTTTACATGGTAAATGATGGTCTTTATGTACAATAAAT
>JAODAH020034050.1:0-10300 GCA_027574865.2 Coproporus ventriculus | reverse complement strand
TTTCCGAGGAAGAACAAAGTAATTACAAGAACAAGAATGTGAAAAGTTGGATAGGCACGGAAAAAAAGCAAGAAACCACAATGAACATTCAGAAGATAAATCCTGAAATTGGATCAACACTAGAAGAGGCTGCAGGCCCACAAATGAAGAGCAAGAAGAAACGCATCACAACCTGTAAGATTAAGAGATTGTAAGTTGCATTATTTAAGTTAATGTGTTTAAATCCAAAATTTGTCAATATAATAATCTTGGATTTCAAAAAATTAAAACCCATTTTGATTATTTTTTATTATAAATTTAAAATTTAAACGAAATTTAGGTAACAACCTGTACGAAATTAAATTAATAAATTTGCAAAGAAATAGGTTATTCTCGCGTTAATACACACCAAAATTAATTTTCACGGTAACGCTTTTTTTTATACAACAAATTATAAATTAATTTTCGCAAAAAGTAGTTAGACGCCTGATAACCGTTAGAATATTATCCTTCCTCTTCATTATAAATTTACAAAATGAGAGGGGGGGGGGAATTAAATTCCATCTCAATTTATTTTTCTAGAGCATAACAATCGATTTTCGGGCGAGCACTCAATCTTTTTAGATAATCAAAACGTCACTGATAGATATTTAATATAAGAAGCATGACTATCTCAAAAAATCGACGGTGGTCCATACGATAACAATCTCGTTATCACACAGACCCAAATACCTCCAACACCATTGTGTTTAGATGCACACACTTCCATTTCATTTTTTAAAACGATCATTTTTTTATTAAAAGGAATTTATGCAACATTTAAGTGCACATAAATTTTATTCATTTAATTAGCAGGTAGATACATCAATGTAATTATTTTTTTTTTAAATCTGAATCTGCAATAAAAACAGCAATTAAAAGATATCCAGGGCATATTTTATTTTATTTCTATAGTCTCGTAAAAAAAACTGCACAATGCACGCATGTTTAACGCGTACAGAATGGATAATTAATGTAATCATTAAGGAAAGAAACTGGGTGATTTGTAATATTCACACATATTAAGCAAGAAAGTAAAGGAATAAAAAAAAACTGGGAAAGCAGTCGATTCAAGTTCTTGGGAATCCTAAAAATTTTATAGGGTTGTATTGATCAATCTTGAATTTATTAAAATGTAGGTAAGTGTGTGCAAGGAAGAAGTGGAACGACGAATTAATCAAAATAAAAAAAAAAGAAAGAAAATGCATGCTTTTGTAATTAGTCGTTCAGAAACATTTAATTACAATTAACATTTCGGATTTCTATTCATTTTAATTCTGTATGTTTTATTTATTAAGGCTTATTATTAATGCATTCTATAAATATGGAACGCTTCAGTGTAGTGATTTCTACACCGGAGTTTAATCTCTTGTTAAATAATAGATACTCTTAATTATTTATTAATTTAGAAACTTAAATTGTAAAGGTATCAAAATTCACGATATCAATTATTTTGTTTGAAAAATATCCTTGCAAATTTTAATTTTTATAATCCATCACTGTAATAATAATTAAATGAAAGCATATTGTAATTAATTGTTCCTTTTCACCAGACATATTATATGCGTTGTTATTAGCAACAATCCAGGTCAGATATTTTGACCAACTGCCCAATCGACATCTCCTTTCTTTTCCATCCTTGCATTACATTGTTACATTCATATCAAATTTATAAATCCATTCCATCAATTAACACACAAATTACAATTTTAAATTATTCATTAAGACCTAATTTCATAATTTTTTTTGTTTTGTTAGAATTTAATGAAGTATTCTTGTACGGCCCTGGATAATACAAAAGTTGAAAGTTTCAAATACAAAAACATTAAATTACATCGCATAATAAGAGCATCGTTTATAACTCGAGGGTATTGTTTCGATTTAATTTTATTATTATTATTTTTTTTTAAGTAATCCATTGTCCTGGGTAAGGCGAGCATGAGTCGCGGTGAAAACCATAGATTGCATTAAATATCATTATCGTTTTGATTGCATAACCGGATAAAGTCTCTCAATTACCATCGTTCGAGTAAAACAATGCGACAACTGTTACCATCAAAGCGTTAAAAGAAAATATTGTCAAGTTATAATTTTAAATAAAATAAAATAGTTTATATAACTACATGTTCCGATATTACGAAATTTATTTTTTAGGTGTGTTTCGCCCTAATTGTTTAAATTATTATCATTATTTCTAGCACGAAAGCTATCTTAACATGTTAATTAACACTTAACATTGCTTTCACAAATAGATTTACATGTTTTTGGTACGGATTTTAAAATAGTGCATATATTTACAACGAAATTTAAAGATGGAATGCACCTCTAACTTTAAATGAATTTAAATAAAAATTTTAATTATTTTAAAACTAAAAGAAATATCCGTGTACATAGATCTGTATATCCTTTTATACAATTTTCTGTTTACAATAATTATAACAGTAAATTTATATAAAATAATAAATATTAAACGATATTGCGGAATTTATAATGATCCTGCTATTCCCGGTATAATAAACAGATTAAAATTGGAAACGTTTGACTGTGACAAAAATAGCTGCACGCGAAGTTAATAATAGCCGATCCACGACATCCTCAGTACACACACACACACACACACATTCAATATGTTCACACCATAATATTTACAATAATGTTTAAAATTGCTTTAATTTTTATAATCACTTTATTCGCCAACAAAAGCAACACTCAAAACATCATAAATGTTGGTAAGATGAATCATAATATAAACCCAAATATAAAATTCAATTACTAAATGTATTTTCTAAATAGGTGGAATTTTCGATGGCGAAAATGAAGATAAAGAAATCGCTTTCACAATAACTTCACAACTTTTAAATTCTGAGAATATTCTTAAAAATTATCATTTAAATCCAATTAGTGAATTAATTCAACCTGAGAACCCTTTGAATGCTGCCCAAACGACATGCAAGTTGTTAAGTATGGGAGTTATTGGAGTTTTTGGGCCAATAACTGAAGATAACTCAAACGGTGTGCAATCAGTTTGCGATACTAAAGAAATTCCTCATATTGAAACAAGATTCGATGCGAATCAAGTTAGAGATTCGTGTTTGGTCAATTTATACCCATATCCACCTGTTTTAGCAAGAGTTTTCGTTGATATAGTTAAAGCTTGGAATTGGGAAAGTTTTAC
This sequence comes from Coproporus ventriculus, assembly GCA_027574865.2. NCBI lineage: Eukaryota > Metazoa > Arthropoda > Insecta > Coleoptera > Staphylinidae > Coproporus > Coproporus ventriculus. The sequence goes on along the minus strand of JAODAH020034050.1, from coordinate 7,107 downwards.
AATTTTATATGAAACTAATGAAGGATTTGCAAGGATCAATGAATTATTAAAAATGTATGATAGTCATGGGTACACGGTCGTAGTTAGGCAACTTGATAAAAATAAATCAGGAAACTACAGGTAAATCTTAATTTGTAGATATTTCAAAATAAAATTTTAGAAAATAATGTTTTTAGACCGGTTTTAAAGGAAGTTTGGAAATCGGGTGAAACCCATTTCATTCTTGATTGCACAATAGAACATCTCGAAGAGATTCTTAGACAAGCCCAACAAGTCGGTTTAATGACAAATATGCATAACTACATCATCACTAATTTGGATATGCACACAATCGACTTAAACCCCTATCAATATAGCGAAACTAACATAACAGGAGTAAGTTCTTTTTCATAATTTCCAGAAATCGACTTGAATTTCTTTTTCTTTTTCAGATCAGAATTGTAGATCCTGATAACAGCGATCTTATAGAAATGGCAGGGTTTTTTGAAAAAGAAAAGGAAAAACGAGGTAAAGAATTTCAAGATAGTGAATATGTAGCAGCTTGGAAACTTCAAGTAGAAACGGCTTTAATGGTAGATGCTCTTGTACTTTACGCAACAGCTATTAGTGAATTAGAATCTGTAAATCAATTAAACGTAAGACCTCTTTACTGTAACACTTCTGATAATTGGGAGCATGGATACAGTGTAATAAACTTTATGAAAACGGTAAGATATAAATATTCTAAAAAATCAAAACCTATCCTTGAATTTTTCTTTTAAGAATACAGTTAAAGGTTTAACAGGTCCGATTAAATTTGATCATGAAGGTTTCAGAAGCGATTTTTCAGTAGATGTCATCGAATTGAAAGAAGGTGGTATAACAAAAGTTGGAAATTGGAATGCGACCGAAGGTCTTAATATCACACGGATATATCCTCCGCAACCTCCTTCGGATGAACTTTCATTGCAAAATAAAACATTTATTGTGATCACGGCTATTGTATGAAAGTAGATTTGTTGAAAATTTAAATCTTCTTCAGTTAAGTATTTTTAGACGGATCCGTATGGGATGTTAAAAGAATCTCAAGCGAGTTTAACCGGAAATGATAGATTTGAAGGATTTGGAATCGATTTAATTCATGAATTATCTTTAATGGAAGGTTTTAATTATACTTTTATCATTAGAGAAGATAAATCTAATGGTGTTAAAGATCCGAAAACTGGGAAATGGTCGGGAATGATTGGTGATTTAATGGATTTTGTAAGTAACACACAAATAATTGTTTAAATTGTTACACAGCTACTTGTAATATCTTTTAACATTTTTTTTTGCCCGTACAATCAATTTATTTACTTGAATAGACAAGTTAATCGTAATGCATTTTTTACTTTTAGAGAGCTGATCTTGCAATAACGGATTTCACAATTACATCTGAACGAGAAGAAGCTGTAGATTTTACTTCTCCTTTTATGAATCTAGGTAGATTCCAAAAAAATTATACTCTCACAAATATATAGATTTTTTTTTTAATTCTTTTTAGGAATCAGTATTTTGTATAAAAAACCTAAAAAAGCTCCTCCAAATTTCTTCTCGTTTGCTGAACCATTCGCTTTGGAAGTTTGGATGTGGTTAGGAGGTGCCTATTTCGTAGTATCAATTTCTTTATTTATCATGGGTAGATTATGTCCTAGTGAATGGACGAATCCTTATCCTTGCATAGAAGAACCGGAATTCTTGATAAATCAATTTAGTTTAAGGAATTCATTTTGGTTCACTATTGGAAGTCTTATGCAACAAGGAACTGAAATTGCACCCATGTATGTATAAAAGAAAATATCTTCTTACCTTTCAATTCTTTAAAATTAAATTTTTAGAGCTGTTTCTACACGTATGGTAGCTGGTATGTGGTGGTTCTTCACTTTAATTATGGTTTCTTCATATACAGCTAATTTAGCTGCCTTTTTAACAACAGAGAACCCAGATTCGCCGTTCACAAATGTACATGAGTTAGTGCAAAGAGCTTCCAAAGCCGGAATCAAATATGGAGCTAAAAAAAATGGTGCAACTGCAAATTTCTTTAGGGTAAACATTAAAAATACCTAAAACAAAAAGTCAAAAAAATAATTCATTTAACAGGATTCTACAATTGAAGATTATCAAAAGATTTATGAATATATGAAAGAAAATGAAGATGATGTAATGGTTTTAGAAAATAAGTGGGGAGTGACTAGAGCAGAATCACCGGATGAACAATATGCTTTCTTCATGGAATCTACTTCAATTGAATACGAGATCCAAAGACATTGCTCCTTAACACAAATTGGAGGCCTGTTGGATGAAAAGGGATATGGAATTGCTATGAGAAAAAGTAATTGTCTTTTCTTAGGAAAATAATTTAGGCAAATAAAAAAAAGATCTTGTGAATAAAAAATCAAAAAATTTATAAACAGATGAAAATATTGCATCATTATGAGGATCGATCCTACTGATGTTTTATATTTTGTTTAATTTTCTTCTGTGAAATAATCAAAGAATAATATGTTCTTTCTCTTCCGTTTTTTAAATTAAAATTTCAAATATGTTACATTTTAGATTCTCCATACAGAAATATATTGAGCACTGCTGTTCTTAAATTACAAGAATCTGGTAGAATCGCTGATTTGAAAAGAAAATGGTGGGAAGAAAGAAGAGGAGGTGGACAGTGTATAGTAAGATATTTGTATCTATTTTAAATAACACCTTCCAAAACCTTTTTATTTTCAGGGTGAAGCCGATTCCCAAGAAGCAAAACCTCTAAATTTAAAAAATGTTGGTGGTGTATTTTGGGTTACAGTCGGTGGAACCGTTCTTGCATGTTTCCTGGTATTCTTCGAAATGGTACTACACGTTGCAAAAGAATCACTCAAACATAATGCAAAATTTATGGAAGAATTTAAAGAAGAAATGAAATTCTATATTAAATTTAAAGAAGAAGTAAAACCAGTAAGATTAAAAGCCGATTCTAAATCTCCTGAACAAAGTCATAAATCTGAAGAACACCTCGCTGCTAATTCATTAGATGAAATTAATGTTACCAATGGATTAGAGAAATCTCTTTCTAAATAGGAATGATAAAGTTGGTAGGAGAAAAGTATTATTTATTAAATATTAAATGTGTTAATTAAAGTTAGAAATGAAGAATTTTAAGATTTCATGTCATTTATTTGCAAAATCTCTCCAAACTAGAAGAAAATGCTTAATTAGAATTATTTTGAATTCTTCTGTATTCTTTTAATCGAATAGCTTGAATATTAATAAATCCAGTCGCATCTTCGGGACTGAAATTAGCATGAACATCCATAGAAACTAATTTTTCATTATAAGTTGAAAATTTAGAGGATCTTCCAAGAATAAAAACTAAAACAAAAAAAGTTAATTTGGAAGATTTTATAAATTGTATCTTCAAATTTGATTTGTAAGATTGTAGTACGGGCAACCCAAGTTGCTTCTGTATTCTTTTTAGGTTTGAAAACTTAGCGATTTATTTTATGTCTAAAACTGTGATTTACCTGCTCCAGGTTGTATTTCCAATTTTACAGACCCAGTAACTACATTTTCTGCTTCTTCAATACATTTTCTCAAATAATTTCCTTCTGGTGAAAACCAAAATCCATTGTAAACGGATTCTGAAAGTTTATCACGTAAGCTTTGTTTAATTCTATAAATTTCTTTATCCATACAGAATACTTCCAAATCTGTATGAGCTGTATGTAAAATAAAACCTCCTGGTGTTTCATAAACTCCACGAGACTAAAAATAAGAAATAATCTGTATATGCAACAATTTTGCATATATTAAGACATTTCATTGGATATTCCCAAATCCTTTTTACCTTTAATCCAATGAATCTGTTCTCCACAATATCAATCCTCCCAACCCCATAAGCACCTCCAACTTTATTCAAATATTCAAATATCTTCAAGCCATCTGTAATCTCGTTATCATCCACTTTTAATTTGGAAGGAGTACCTTTAAAAAATTCAATTTCCAATCTGCAGGGAGATTTTTTAACAGTTTTAGGATCCGTTGTCATATTATACAGTAACTGAGGCGCTTCATTATTTGGATCTTCTAAAATTCCAGATTCGTAACTAATATGCATCAAATTAGCATCCATACTCCAAGGTGCTTTAGGTGTTACAGGAACTGGTATGTCATTTTCAGAAGCATATTTTATTAAATCTTGCCTTCCTTGAAATTTATTACAGAATTCTGGTAATCGCCAAGGAGCAATCACCTTAACTTCTGGCCATAAATAATAACTAGACAATTCAAATCTAACTTGATCGTTTCCTTTTCCGGTAGCTCCATGAGAAATGTATTTTGCACCATTCTCTTTAGCACATTTAATCAATCCTACTGCGATACAAGGTCTAGCCAAAGAAGTTCCTAATAAATATCTTGATTCATAAATCAAACCAGATTTAATAGCAGACCAAACATATTCGTTAACGAATTCATGCCTTAAATCCTCGATGATCACCTAAATTAAAATTTTTTCATAAATAGATTCTTTTAATCTTTAAAATTTTATTTACCTTGCTTGCCCCGATTTTCATTGCTTTTTTATACGCAGCTTCAAAATCTTCATCCTGACCTACATTCGCCATATAACAAATTACATTGTAATTTTTTTCTAAAAGCCATTTTAAAATACAACTTGTGTCTAAACCCCCGGAATAAGCAAGGACTACTGTATCTTTCGACATTTTTATTATGAATAATCCTTAGAAATTATTCTTAACCTTTTTATAAATTATGTTCATTTATCAAAGGGTCATGTGGATTAAAATGATAATGTTGACCTTTGTTTAAATATTACTTAACACCAGCAAAATATTATTACAAACATTACAAAAATTAATGATTATTATTAATTATTCCTTCCCATATTTTACTAATAATGATTTATTTTACTTACTTTTGGCATCTTGGTGTCATCTCTCGGTGGCCTACCTTTTTATCTTGCTTAAAGATGTTTGTATCTTGGGCATTGAAGGCGAAACGCTGCTACTAACTTTTAAATACCGACACACCCGACCCTGAAATATTTTAACGGAAACGAGGCAAATGATTTAAAACGGATGTTGCACTCCCGAATATCCTAAGGGATATTTCACATATAAATTAATATAACACGACACGATTCAATGTTTCGAGTAAAAAGCTAATACCCCAAATCCGTTGCACTTAAATTACAGTAAATATGTAGCAATGCAGAGAAGTCTGCTAAAATTTATTATGTCTTTTGTCGAATCATCCCTTCTTCCCCTAATAAATTTTGAACCATACAAATCCCGGATTTGTTGGCTTATCAAGCGGAACAAAGCTAATCCCAACCCAATCGATTTTAATGATTTTTTGCAAGTCATTCTTAAAATAGAGTGCAGTGCAAAGTGATCATATTACGCTGAATTTTAATATATAAATTTATAAACAATATCTATTTGATCACGTTACACGTAACTCTAATAAACTCAAATCCTAACACTGACATTCGCGTGCTTAAAATTCTTACCTTGTTTCAGGACACGATTTCTAAAAAAAAAAAAAAATTTTTTTATGGTATGATTATGTATGTGATGTGAAGGCACAAAATATATTTAAAGGTTTACCGTTACTAAATTTTAATTTTAATTTCTTGCTAATTAAAACTTCTTTTTGAGAAACATGCATTAATACGTTCATATAGTAAAGTAATAGCAGGTAAATATAATGATTAATATGTATGTGCTTAAGAAAAAGTTTTTGGTTATAAAAAGAAATCGAACCTTTTTGTCCCGATTGCTGATCCATCCTACATGGCTGTTGCACAGGAACAACTTATAAACATTATATGGACACAAATGGCACAAATAATTTAAAAATCACTCCCGAAGTTAAAACTAATATAGTCTTAGCGTCACTTTATAAAACTGTGAAAAGGACGCGCTAAAAAACAAAAGCACAACAATTTTTCCATGACTTACTATTTTATTTATTTATTTTATATTCTGCTTGTTCTCGAAACGCATGGAATAAAAAAAAACCTCGTAATATATTTTCGTATATAAATGTAAGGAATAAAATTAATTTTATAATGATATTTACTAATTTGGAATAGATAATAATAATATCTTGATTTCCTTTATTCTTCTCGGATCCCAACGTAGAATATCTTCATATGCACAATAATTAAATAAATCGAAAGAATACCGCACGAATTAATTATTTAAAATAAATAATCACCACACAACTTGAAATTTTGAAAAGAAAAAGTGAAGAAACCGCATGCGTCTTACGCTTCAAGCGCTTGAGCGCCATATTTAAACAAATTCCGAACGTTGTTTTTTTTCTGGAATGAAGTAGAACAAAGCATATACATTGGGTACTTTTAAAATAAAACGATGATGACTTAAAAATTAAAATAATTACAACGTTTTTATTTCCCCATAATTTTATTTATAAATTTTGCCATCTTTAATGTTTGTAATGGGGACAATTTCGTTTAATTCGATCGGTTACCCTTCGTATCGATCAGATTAATTGGTTGCCTAACATTTCATTTTAGGATTGAATTATTTTAAAATTACTCCACATTTATAATAAATTAGTAAAAAATTCTCTTTTTAAAAATTGCAAATTTTCACATCAGACCAACTTTTTCTTCCATATTCAATCCGCAATCATCTTCCTCCATTTCGTCATTATAAGACGAAAATTGGAAGAAATAAAAATCTTAGGTCTTTAACTTTCAAGTTCGTTTTGACAATGCTTTTAAGCGTTCTCAACTGGTTTGATTTTCCATCGCTAAATAATTTAAAAGAAAATTGTTGAAACGCCAGTTAAAAAATTAAGTTATGGATCCAACATTACACATTTGATGCATATTTCTACTTTATTGATGATTTCTTTCATTTTATTAATTAATTAATCAAATGTCTTAATAAAACTTGCCGCTTATTATAAATACAATCAAATATAATTATTTTTAATAATAAAATGCGTAAATGTCTGCGGAAATTTGTTAATAAATTGATTAGTAGAATAATAACAGATTCAATAGTTTAAAAACTGAAGACTTTCATTTCGTACGGTCGTTATTAT
>JAODAH020034047.1:0-10320 GCA_027574865.2 Coproporus ventriculus | reverse complement strand
TTTTTCCCCCATTTAAAAATAAATATATAGTTTACTATGTTCAAGCACACATACATTAAAAATATCAAAATCGCGGATCTGGATACTTTCATGCCAAGAAAAAGTACAAAAATATTTTTTGTTGCTGTTAACAAACACAGTTTTGTTTCAAATTTTTTGTGGATATTCATTTTAATATGGTATTTGAAAATGGGAAAATATGCCCGTGTGAAGTTTAGCCCTGGTCTCGCCTACGACTGGCCTTTTGTTTAAGGCAAAAATTTCAGTTAAAACTGTGGAGCTGGGATGGTATAGTTTAACTTCTTTAACTTACTTGACTGTCCTGAAAACTGAATGAAGTATTTGATTGGTCTGGATCGCATGGGTTTAGTTTTAGCAACAAAAAATTTTTTACAAAATTATGAAATCTTCTAAGATATTTAAATTTTATTCATGCAAAAGAATTATATGTTGCTAAAATTAAAGCATTTCTCTTAATTGCTTTTAAGTATATCTATACATATACTTATTTCACTTCAAGATGTTATTTTCTTTCTGCAGGTGGATAATAGACAGGTACCAGTGCTCTCAAGGTGGCAACGAGATTATACCATCAAGACTGTTCTGCAAGAACTTCGCAGGCTGATGACACTTAAGGAGAATTTAAAACTCACACAACCACCTGAGGGTAGCTGTTTCTAGCGCCCTTAAAAAAATTTAAACCACATAAATATACAAAACCACCCTAATGTACAGCTTAACCTTGCAGTTTACCGAAGTAGAAATACAAGGAAGGAGAGAAATGGCGTTCATCCAAGTGTGAGCGCTATACATGCGCAACAAACCCATCTGCGTCAGTTAAATTTAACAATTATTCTTTTTATATATACATATAATCCCTACCTATAAACATTTTATTAATTTAAGCTAAATGTTTGGATTCGCTTTGCACCATCTACACAATTATGTCCCCCACCCCCTACATCAGCTAAGGTCAATAAAAACCCATGTTAATTGTTACTAGTTCTTTTTTTTGTAATTAATTTTTGCCTTATCGATCAACGATTCAAGTTAGGAAAATGTCTCGTTTGATATTACAGGATGAACGCCGATTAATGTATTTTTTAATATAAATTTAATCTTTTTTTTTTGTGGTGAATACCAGCTGTACCCAACTCGCTAATGTATAATTTTTCTTTTCCTCTATTCTTATTTTTGTTCATAAATTTATAATATAGGATGCATTTTGCTTGTTATTTGTAAGGGCCGTCGTTTTTATTAAGTGAAAATCCACTTATCATTATTCATGTTGATTTAAAAAATATATATATATTAGAATGAATAATTTTCTGTCAAATGAAAACCCAATAAAAACGATTACAATTCAATAACAGCACCTTATTCTTTTTTTTAAACCAATATTTTTGGCAGTACACTTAAGTGATGTTGATTTCCTATTCCATGTGACAATTAAATCATATTTTACATGTTTCTAAAGGAAAGAAAATGGAAAGTCTTGCTTCCATAGTTTGCGCACTATAAAAATTCATCTCGGACATTAATATACCCTGGGCTAATTAACAAATGCTAGATAGTTGGTAGGCCTGTAACAGAATTTTTGCAGTGTATACTAGGAGAATGTACTAATTGATAATGAAAAGATTCATATTAATAGAATCATCTGCATATTTTAATCTAGATAGTTATACTCTTTCTATCTCTATTTTAAAATAATTAGTCCAAAGTATAGATGAATACAGATCTTACATTATCCGCTTTTTCTCCAAAATACTTGCAGTATAGTTTTTAGTAAATGTTTAAAAATAATAAATAAAGGAACTAGAAAGAATAAAAGTGGGATAATTATCCGTGTAATTGTTTTTAGATTTATTATAACAAATAACATTAGAAAGCCCTGACTGACAAACTTACCGATATTTGTAAAAAATAAATTAATTTAAAAATTCTATAAATACAAGATGCACACATCGGTTTTTTTTTGTTTATTGAATTCATATATTCTATGTACATAAACAGAACAGAAAGATGGTGAATAGAAACCACATTTATACTATGTCCAATAAAAAATAAATGGGCCATTTCGCTAATTAATCTAAAAAAAAAAAAACATGCCGCCACCGGAAAGCACTACTAAACAAACACTGTTTGATGGCAGTTTAAATATTGTGCGGTGGCGACATCTTTTTCAAAAATAAAATAATTACGATTTAAATTTACTTCTTTTTCGGAACGAACTCGATCTTGCGAGACTTAAGGTTCGTCCACTTATGGCGTTTATAGTAATAACTTATAGCCATTAGGATACTGAACATGCCAATCGCTTTAATCAACATACGTTTCCTGTCATCATGTTCTGGCTCCGCTGTCCATTTTAAGAATGTAGCTACATCCTTCGCGAGCTGACTGGCTGTTGCAGGTGTACCATCTTCATATTCCAATACTTCATTATATAATGCTTGGGCCATTGAAATAGCACCACCAGGGAAATATGGGTTGTAATATTGACCTTCCCGAAGTACGATACCAGCCGGTGGATCACAATATCCGGTTAATAAAGAAAAGATATAATCCTCGCCTAAAAATAAATGTTTAAATCATTGTAGAAAACAAATTTATTATAATTACCTCCATGCCTGGCAGAAACAATAAGACTAAGATCAGGTGGGAAAGCCCCATTGTTAGCAGCACGTGCAGCTTCTTCGTTTGGATATGGATTTGGGAAAGAATCCGAAAGCTTTCCAGGTCTCTTAAACATGTTACCTTCTTCATCAGGACCATCTTCAACTTGAATTTCTTCAGCTTCTGCTTTTGCTTCCTCCTCAGTGTGAGTAACACCCACTAAGTTACGGTAGTAAACAAATCGCATGGAGTGGCATGCAGCACAAACTTGTTTATAAACTTCATAGCCACGACGAACACTAAAACAAAATAATTAATATTTTCATATTTAGGGGGCAACTTATTTATCTTTACCTCTTATGATCCAAGGATTGAAACCAACCGTTATGACTCCATGGATTTTTAGGTGGGTGCAACTCCAATTCCGAAGCACGCACCGACTGATCAAGTGCAAGTGCTAGAGCCCCAGCCCCACCTGCTAAAGCTCCAACCGTTGCCAAAATCTAAAATAAATTCATTAATAATTTTCTCTTTTATAATTCCCTGATGTAACTTACGGCTTTGCGTCCTCTTGTCCATTCCCTCGTCGTCGAAAAGGAACTGATCTATGAAAAATATTATGAATTTAAATTTTCTTGCACTCCCTTATATAAACCCCCATAAAACCACTGTCATATCAAAGGTTGATTACATAAACCTCTCAACAAATTCTAACCTCAAAAATAGATTTTTTGGCAGGTAATTTTATACCTGCAGATGCTCAAAATCTTCAAAATATCTTATACCACCTTACCTGATTAATCACGAAGCTATTAGATGATTTTAAGAGGCCCGCACCTGCACATATCCTACCCACACCAGCAGCCATTTTGACCTGAAGATGTGAGCCGTTTCCTTTTTTTTCAATAAATAAAACTACAACACTAATAACAATTCATAAATCTACGTAGCAGATAGAATAAATTAAACCCGATCTGCCTATTCTAAAGGCGTTCAAGAGAGGATTTCAATGTAAATTTTTTGACAGTTTACGTAATAAGAGGGAGTAGGGAAATCTAAATTTAATAAATTGGACATCCTGCAGTGCACATACAGCGCCAACCTTAAATTAAATTCAGAATGAAATATTCAATCACAAAAAGTTTAAATTTTTTTCTCAAAATGTATACAAGAAACTTTCTAATATGTTTTTAATTTTGTAGTATTATTAATCATTGAGTGCTTGTGACATTAATGTCACAATAAGTACAATCAGAATTAATTGTGATTTAAAAATGATAATATATGCAACCAAATGTACAAGTTATGCATTCATAAAAATTATGTAATTAAATTTCAAGTAATTATCATTATAACATTTTTGAATCACCTTGTTCAATTAAACAATGTATCGATTGAAAATGAAATTTTAACACCAAATATTTGAATTTAAATTTTCAGTTTTATCTTTTAAAAGCTACATCCATAGATGCAAAACTGATTTTTAAATTTGATTTTCAGATTTCTCTGTTTTTCTAATTTTCCGTTTACTTATTTAGTTTTATAGATTTTAATTTCATATCTTCCTCAATTTTTTGTTTTTGTAAAATAATTTTTTATGCATGTGATTAAACCTTAATGAGATGTTAATTTGATATTAATTACAGGTAAATAAATTGAGGTATTGAAATTTGAATTGTTGTTGGTAACAATTCGATGTATGAGAGAGTAGTAATATTGAAAACCGGCAACGTAGCAATACGTCACTTCTTCCAGCTGTTTGGCTACGCCATTTGTGTACTTCGCCGTTGATTTTTGTTTTAGTAGTCGAAACGAATCCGTCGGCATCTGATCCATCGAAGCCCTAAGAAGATCCATACAACATGAGTACTGGTATGCCGGAGCTAGGCTCCAAGATAAGCCTCATCTCGAATGCGGATATTAGATATGAGGGCCACTTATTCACAGTCGATCCTCAACAATGTACCATCGCTTTGGCCGCCGGTAAGCAATTTTCACTGATTTTTAATTTTGATGCCCCCACTCCAAAAAAATATTCACACAAAACACCCGGGGCTTCGAACTAATTCGTTGAAACTCCGCGTTTATTATCTCAAAATCATTTATATTTTTATGTTGATAACATGACCTACACAATTTTTATCTTTACATATATAATTTCTAGTGCGGTCCTTTGGTACCGAAGAAAGAGAAACATCATACCCAGTTCCGCCTCAAACCCAGGTTTACGATTACATTTTATTCCGTGGTTCCGATATAAAAGATATCAGGGTGGTGCAGAATGTTACGTCTTTGCCGAACGATCCCGCGATTATGCAGTTATCCGTACCGCCTACTCTTGGTAAACAACCTTTCCAACCTCAAGGATTTTCACATCCTGTTTTGGGACAGATGGGACAATTTGGAGGAGCGTACAATGCTATGGAAGCTTTAGCACCAGGGATGCGAGGACCATCCATGGTCAATAAGCCAAGTGAGTTGAGTATGTCTGGGCCCGTGCCCCCTTCAGACCTGTCCCCTGCAGTTATGGAAACATCACAACCCCCGACACGGCCTCATGATAACGGTAAACCACAATCACATACAGATTTGCTTGCGATGCTTACAGCTTATTTGCTTAACAAGATTTTATCGAAGTATATCTTGGTATATATATTTTCCATACATACATTTTATTTAGATTTCAAGCATGACAAAGTACTTTAACTAAATATGTAGGTTGCAGCAGTTAAAAATATTTTGCAAGATTAGATAAACAATAGGAAAACACATGTCAAAAAGTAAATAATTTTGAAATATTAAATTACAAATTTTTAACCTTTAAAAGTCATTTGCTTTATTTGTTAATTGCACACGCATTAACCAGATCATGGTTCAAATTTCAACAACACCGAATGATAAAATTTCTAGCATTGTATTCTTCTGAAGCTATTATATTTAGTTCAAAAACTTTTGGGTTAAGTATCGATGACATTAAAAAATTTACCGGTTGATTAAAGTATTGTAAAACGATTTTAAAAAAATTTTGCAGTTTAGAAACAAAGGCATGTCTTGCATAGAATATCTTTATGTATGTTGTTTACTAGTTTAATTTTTATAAATGTCCTGAAATAGTGCAATCTGCACTGCATTGTAGATTCGATTATTTTTCAAAAGTGTATGACTAGAGACTTAGAGAAAAGTTTTAGATAGCAAAGTAGGTATTGGGAATTGCTAACCTAAGCTCCAAGCAATCATATAATCATAATTTTGTGGTTACGCTATTAAAAAGGGGTAGTTACAGTTACGGTTAATACCGCTTTATATCTGCATGCCGTTTGTGGTTTATTTTTGCATTAAAACCTTTTCACAAATCCCACATTTCCTTAATCTGTTCAGAACCTCACTAATGTCCATAAGTTAACTGTTATTCACCATCAGAAAGAAGAAACTTTTCAAATTAACTAAATAACCATTTCAAAAAATTTAGAAATTTTGATTAATAATTGATGCACACTTTTTTTTACACAGCGTTATTTCTCTCTCACATTTATTGTACTGCATGTTCTGAATGTATCTTGGAAGATACTTATAAATGTGAGAACAGGAAAACCAACCCTTTGATTATTTTAAAAGTGTACATTAATGCTTCAATAAATTTTTTCTAACCTATAAATTGGACATTGGTGAGTCTTAATTGTTTGATGTATTGTTTACACTTCATTATGTCCCTTTTGCTTTCTATACATAAGCAATATTAAAAGATTTCTAGATAAACTCAGTGTTTAGCTTCCGTTTTAGATCTGATTGGGGGTGGTTCCCGCAGCACAACTCCAGCTAGTTTAGGATCAAGAAAATCTCCTACAACTGAACAAGGGACACAAGCTGGAGGAAAGAAAGAAGAAAAGAAAGTTGTCAGGCCAATTCAACCACCGCGCAACAAAGAACGACATGATTCTAGGGGCGAATCTCAACAAGTAAGGCAATAAAAATTTAATAAAAGAACCCATAACTCTAATAGTATAAGGATGCTTTCTTATTAATTATTGGTGGGACCTTAAAAATATATTTTGTTTAATTGTATCCAATTACCATATAACTTCAAATATTTTTTATATGATGAGACGCGCAGGGGTACTGAAGTTACGATTTCATGTTGTAACGGTCCTGTTGTATATTTGTGTAGACAGATTGCAATGTGGATTGAATAATTGCGCAACTGATTTTAATATTGTTTTTTCTTTGATTCTAAATAATCTGATTTGTGTTAATAATCCGTTTTTTTTGTTTTTAATAGCAGGATCATAGAAATCTACATGCTAGGCAGCCATTGCAACGCAATACTAATCAACACCAGCACCAACACCATTCCCAGCAGAATCAATATCATAATAATCAGCATGGCCAACAACAAAGACAGGGTAATTGGGTGCAAAGAGGACAAATGAGGCAACGTGCAAGAGGAAGGCCACGCGGTGGAAGTTTTGGTGGTCCGCCAGGAATCAACCGACAGAATCAGCAAGGTGTCCAAAGTGGAAAACCAAAAATTAAATTCGATAGCGAATATGATTTTGAACAAGCCAACAATCAATTTGAGGAACTATGCGGAAAACTGTTGAAGGTAAAATGGTTTTTATAGAATAATTTAGATTGCTTTCGGGTTTCTTTTAGTTAACGAATATTGTTAGTGAATTGTCCAAAAAAGAAAAGAGGAACATTCCTATAGTTGTCAATACTGTTTTTGTACAATGAAAATTCTAGCAAGTTTTCTTGGTATATCTGGAAGGGAACCATTGTCATTTTCAATTAATTTTGTGCAATTCTTGTAAGCAGTGTTTGTGTGTTACTAAAAAGAGGGGTTATGAAGAAGGAATAGGAAAATAAAACTGGACTTCAAGGTAGCACTAAGATTGCAATAGCTGCGCTTTTTCAGCTCAGAGAGTAAAAATTCTTTAATGAGCTTTGAAGTTTTAAAACGCATTATACTTTTTACTTTCTTCTACTAGCAAATTTACATCTGTCAAAAAAAATATTTATACTTTATTGCAAAAACAAAAAGTACTCCGTTGATATAATAGTAACACAACAAGACCATAAAAAATATGATCCATAAAAAAATAGTCTTTAGAATTAATTTGTTTCTTTCTTTTATTTTGTTTTTAATGCCAAACTTTGAAAGTTAGTTTACTTCTTTTTTATAACCGTTAAATACAAAAAAAATTTGGTTTCACAGACAAAAATTGAAGATGCTGCAAAACCTGAAATAAATGGAGCTGCTTCAACAGAAAGTGACAAGAAAGATGATTCTGGTAATGAAACTGGCGCAGGAGAAACTGAATTAGAAGAAGATTCAGATGTGTTGTACTATGACAAAACGAAATCATTCTTCGATAATATTTCATGTGAGGCTGTTGAACGATCAAAGGGTCGATCTCAAAGGACTGATTGGCGTACTGAGAGAAAACTTAATTCAGAAACTTTTGGTGTTGCTTCAGCAAGACGTGGAGGGTAAGTACTTTCCACTCTTTTATTATTTACTGCTAAAATTCTACAAAACTGATACAGTCAGACCTTTCAACAACGAATTTTTAAGGGGCAATTTTAGAGCGTGGAGATTCTGGAGTCTTATTATAGGAAGTTATACTGTATATTTAAAATATGTTTTAATTTGCAATGATATTTTATTTTGTAAATGGTGTGTCCATTCAACAACAAATCATTTATTGTGTTGATAGATTGATAACAGTTGCTGATTTTGAGCTTCAATTGAAAATTGATCAGTGTCATGCTGAGAAATGTATCACATTAACTTTTATTGTTTTATTTTCCATTTTTATTTGATAGTGACTCTTTTAATTTATGGACAATGTGCAAGGCAATAGTTTTAACCAAAAGTTATATTTTTAGATATCGTGGCCGTGGTGGATACAGAGGAAATTTCCGTGGAGGTTATCGCGGTAATTACAGAAATCAACAGGGAGGTCCAAGGAACCAACAAGTAGGTGAAGCATCGAACCAAAGCAATGGCCCTGCACAACAAATGCCAGCCCCATTGAACAGTGCCCCTGCACCAGTTCCAGCAGCAGCGGGAAAGTAGAATTATATTATTTGAAACTGACACCGGCCATCCATCGATGGACCTTTAGTTTCTTTAACGTATAATTTCCCCTCCTTCCTTAAAACAAAAAAAAAAATTATTTAAAAAAAATGAGACTGTGATTACACGGTTTTAAAGGAATATAATCGGCGCGCAATTATTGAGTGTAGTCGGTGTCAGTATTAATAGGCGATTATCACGAAAATGAGATAAAAACGTACCTTAAGTGATAAAAATATTTTATTTTAATATAAAAAATAATGGTGGGCCCACTGCCAAAAATATTTAAGAATGTAATTTTAATTTTTATACTTTATATATAGATATATCAGAATGGATTTTGTATGGTTGGTAAAAGCCTAGAATTTTTTTAATTTTTAATGAAATAATTTCCATTTAATTTTCGGTTTTCTCACGTCCATGTACTTTTCCAGAAAATTTTCGTGGTACTATTATAATAATTTTTCTTATTTAATTAATCTGTTCTGGTCATGCAGAGGTAAGGCGCAATTAGAAATGTTGTAATTTATTACTAAAAAAGAGATATTGTTAGACTTTGTAATGTAAAGAAAAAAGTATGATCATAAAATTTTCAAATAAAAGAAAAAATATATAAGAATCACAATTGATCATAATTTGATTTGTTTGATTTCGAGCAGTGATTTGGCATTGCTCTTGTGTTTAAAATGTAGCTTTTGTTGTTAGGAAGAATACTCAATTCACTTTAATTTTTTAATAAATGTTTATAAAAAAAATACTATTTAAAATAAGCATAAAAATTTCAAATTTTGATTTCAGTTTGATTTTTGAATATTTAGGGCAGCCTTATTTGTCCTTATGATCCTAGTTCCTAGCCTTATTAGATCGATTGAATTGTACATGTCATTTCAAATGTTTGCAACTGGTTAAAAGATAATCAAATACGAAAGGTCCAAATCATTTTAATATATCCTATTTTTATCTATATTCGTAGCAAAAGGAAAATGCTCTAAATTACAAAATATTGCAAATTAATTTATTTGAATTGGTTGCACATACAAAATCAAAGGCATGGTACTTGCGATTCTGATACTTTCAAATTATTTTGACTACAATAGTAGCGTATTTCATGTCCTGTTTTTCTAGCAAGTACTTCTCACTATTTACTCTAAAAACTGCAAGTATAAATTCTCGATCTTCGTTTTGTTGGATAATTATCCACAAAAAATACAGCATTTGGAGGAGCGTCCATAAGTTGTCACACGTTCGGCGGGGGGAGGTTTTCAAAATTGTTGCACAAGGGGATATACCTATTAGTGAACGTAACTTTAAGGGGCCACATATTTAATGTATTCAAATTTTTATGTGACCTAATTAGATTTTTTTAGTTAAAACATGGAAGCAAATACTATAAAATATCAAAAATAGTTTTCTTAAAATTTATATTTTCAACATTATTGATTTTCTGTCAAATATTTAAAGTTATAAATATAAAAAATGCAAAAGTTAGAGGTTAAACAGAAATTCCTGTTTTATTTGCGGCACTAAAGTTATAATTCGGAAAATATAAACTTTGTAGTTCCTTCTAGACTATTTTCTTGCCTTAATTTTACAAGTTTCCGATAACATTTACATCTAACCATAAT
>JAODAH020034007.1:0-20502 GCA_027574865.2 Coproporus ventriculus | reverse complement strand
TTGTTATTCCTAAACAAGAGTAATAGCTAGCGAACTATTAATTCCAACCGCATTTACACACGAGATCTTCATAATTCACTTGACGAAACAATTCGAGGCGTATTTATTATTTAAAGAGACGAACTGTTTGCACAAGTTTATCATTAAGGCAGGTGTTGCTTAGATTATCAAACAAAGCGCATTTCTTTTTATTCTATTTATACTTTCAAATTTTCTCAAAAAATAATTTACTATTTGTATTTTTTGCATTTTAATAAATAACCTTTTTGGTTAGATCTGTGGGCACCAAAGAAATAAACTGCTTCAATAAATTACTCTCTCCATGTATTATTTATTGTTAACACGAAGGTTAATAAATATCCATCGTAATAATTTAACTGAACCCTATTTGATTTAATCTAAATTCCCTGTATCCATATGTAAAGTAATTCTGTATACTTAAAGGATCTCAACACCCCAATAAAAATACTAACGTGTCTATATATCCAACCGAAAGGCTGACTTATTAAAATCCAGAAAATTCCTTTAGATTAACTGCCACCCTTTAGAACTCATTTTTACTTAAATTACCCAATTGAAGTTGCGCATAGAAAGTTACAATAGTAATTATAACTTGATTGTAGGAACGTTCTGTGATCTTTTTAAACATCTTTTGGTTTGAAATAAAAATTAAGTATGAGTTGAAAGGTTTATAAATTGTATAAAGTTTTCACAATCGATTAATTAAAATGTATTTAGTAGAGAGAAAAGATAAATAAAAAGGAGATTCGATGATAGGAACGAAATATATCTTAATAAATACGGTCCAATGATCTCGAAAGAACAAGATACTCGAAGTAAAAACAATGAGAACGGCGGGATTGAATTACATTATAAAGTTAAAAGGTTGAGAAGAATCAAAAAGCGCCCGATTGATTTGAAGTGATGAAGGTTGCTAAACCATTTAACTGACCAACAGAAATATATTACTTTAAAACTCTGTCCGCTCGAACAATTGGGGTAATGAGTTTCTAGCCACATTTTAATTCACTTTTAGTAGATAAAATTACTTTTCTTCTTTTTGGGTGAACTCTAATTAAAACTGAATAAATATTGGAATTGAGGAAGCAGCGGATAAATTTGTTAATTGCCGACCACTTCTAATTAAATTTTTGGTAAATAAAATTAAAATTGATCACCTAATTTTATTCGGTTTGATTAAAAATTTTTTAAAGGGGCTAAAACAGATTGCTCCTGTTAATTGTGCTTCGAATTAAAAGTTAAAGTTATAGCACTTGAACCAACCCAAGGTCCTCAATAAATCAGCCCTTTACAATATTAGAACATTTCAGGCCATTGTTTCGCTCTTTTACTTATAAATTGCATTTATTTACTGACATCATTTATCTTAATTAAAACATTAAACTTCTCTTTTCTTTCTACATTTATGGTATAAACAAACTTTCCTTTACATATTTAATATTTTCTTTCATTTATTTTAAATGGTTTTCGCGATTGTCATTTGTACTACAAATAATTCTGTTAAAAAAAACCTCCAAAATAATTTGATAAAGAGACAGGTTATTTAAATCCACCGAAATTTCTTTTTCAAAGAAAATTTTGAATAACATTTACCTTCACTTTTCTTAAATAATTCCTTTGATAAATGTAAGCACATAAAAACTCTATGTGTTATTTCCCTTTTGATCTTGTTCGTTTTATAATTTCTGGAGCTTTAAATTGATTCCAAGGTAAACTTTATTATCTTTATATTGTTAAAAAAATACAAATGAGCTCACTGGTTGTGCAAACACTTTATAATTATTTTCATAATAATCGTTCAGCTAAAAAAATGGAAGAAAAACAGGAAGTTTAAAGCTTTCATTAACTAAATTTAATTTAATTCATTCTTGATTTAAATTTGATATGTGATTTTAGGACAAATAAGTAATTAATATTTATTTAGGATGAATATAATTTAATTTCATTGTATTTGTTGAAACCAGTTTCAATACTAACAGAAAAAAAAAATTGAAATCAATTTCAATTGCACACACAATTTTATTTCGACATTAATGACAAAAATTATTAAAATTTAATTGTAAATAATTGAATTATTTCATTTATAAATTAAATATTTCATGTAAGATTCATTTAAAAAAAGATTGATCTTTAACTGTTTTTCGTGTATTAATATAAATATACTCAATCATGTAGATTGAAAACATTTTTACGTAATTTATATATGCACACATATATACACACATACACACACCTTCAAAAATTTATAGCGCCCTCTCAATCAATATTAAACAAACTATGATTTATGGTTGCTTTTACATTATGAATAATAATAAACATTTCCCTACAAATAAATTACGCCCCAGTTTCACATTTAAACCTTCCTGCTTTTACGAATGTTAATTTTTACTGCAGCTTACTTTTATTATTATTTTTTTCTTGTTCGGGATTAAGAATAGCCCCGCTACTGCTTATCAGACTCCTCTTTTTGTGATCGTTAAGCTTTTGTTCTACTTCCTATTATTACCATGTGAGAATCTGCCGTGTACTAATAACATTTAAAATGTTGATAAGAAGGAATTACGAAAAAAAAATAAAATTCACGCGCCGCATGTTTATGTAATTGTTCGCAAGGTGCAATTTAAATTTCATGCCGGGAAAACACGTTGCAATTAGTGTTTTGGTGGATTAAAGTGTATCGTTGGTTATCTTTAAAACACATTTCACACTCACTTGCTTCGTAAACAAAATTTTTTGCTTCTTTTGGAATTAAACTACCCCAACTTAATTAACGTATTGTTTCTATTATTTTTATTAATGAATATTTTCTTATAAATTTTATAAAATGATAATGGCCCGTCGCATGCGCCATTTTTTTTCATTATTTTTTTCTTTAATCACCTTCCTTCGCTTTTACCTCAGTCGTATTAAGCAAAATAAAACTTCATCTCGTCATAGTTCGAAATGCTTTTAAAAAGAAGTGATTAAAATGCAAAGTCTCATTACATTTTCCTTAATCTTATTCCTCTCATTTTCCGCTTTTTATTTTTATTATTCATATTTATTCTAAATAATACCTCTTTCATGATCCCAATAAAAAATAACAACCCTCCTTGTAATTAAATGTTTTATAATACTCCCATCTTAAAATAAAGTGAATAATTCATAAAGAAACGAAAAATAAAGTTCAACTTTTTAATGTAAAATAAAGTTGCTTGAAAAAATTTTTAAAAAATATTTAAATAAAGGGATGGAAAGGTTTAGTGATTCGATTTTAAGCTATACAGAAAAATGTTTGTGCAGTTGATTTTTAGATGGGGAGATGCAACATTTCTAATCTAACGTAAAGCAGACGTGCAATTCCCTCTGTAGTTTTAATCAAAATTGCTCGTAAAACATCCCCTTAATGCGGACGTGTCAAATGAAAAAGCATTACTTTAGGCCTAGGACGCTTCTAATGACGATGGCCTTCAGTGGTTTCCAATTTTTATAGAGCATCCACCCATGAAATTACTGTATTGAATCTGATTTTAGTATATTGTATAGCAGGAAAAAGGCACTGAATAAATATTGGGTGTGTACAAAAAAAAAAGATTTTTAATTTGCGAAATAAGGGTGACTATGTTTGTATATAATACCAACTTCGGATTAGATAAAAATTCATTCTTAATTAATAATTTTCTGATTGTAATATGTGAAAATAAAAATATCGTGTATCATAATAATATTAAAAGCTTTACCAACTGGATATCTGTTTAATATGCGTTTGAAATTAATTATTTCACCATATGCGTGACTGAATCAGAATTTACCATTTAGATCCCAACACTATCAATCTAAACTGGTACACAATTCAAATCACAGACTACCACTTTAATTATTCACCCTCCCACTAAATGACTGCATCATTGGACGAACAGATTTACAAAACGTATTCAACCGCAATACAAATTAGTGCTTAAGTGAAAATTCCATTAGATAGGATCAACAAAAAGATGATGGTTTTCATAAAATATTCATCTAATAACAAAATGTAATCGTTTCACCTGTTTATCTTCTAATTAAAACTATAGGCATACCTAGTCAGAACTTTAAAAGTACAATAGTAATTAAAAGGTTGCAGGAGTAACTAACTAACTAACTACAAGTTAACAAACTGAAATTTTCAAGTTAAATTAAATACGTACATGAAAAACTGAATTCAACCTGTTTTCCGGAATAATAATTATTTTCCATTGCAAACTCGTAATTTAACATTCGCAAATTTGTTATCTGTGACACCTCATGGATTTCATGCATCAGTTAATTTGATGATTCCACTCACAATAACAATTTGTATCAAAATGACAACATAAATTCCATTTCAATTTTTTCGAAAATTTAAAAACAATTTTATTTTATTACAATTATCTACAAATAAATTGATAATTATTTTCTTTTGAAAATCTCTCGCAAATTTATTACATTCTGTTCATATAATGCTGTCCCACACTTTATAAATGATTATGGACCACACGATTTTGCGTGTTTGAAATTACCTTATAAATTATTATTTAACATGTTTTGAGTAAAAAGTTTGCACGGTGTAATTCAAATCGATTTTGAATCTATTACCTTTTTTTAAAAAAAATCTCATTCGATTATGACGCTTAATCTCTTAATTCCCTATTTAACTTTTGCGGTTTCTCTGTAAGCGGTTTGGGGCAGATAAGAGCGTTCAGTATCTAACCCAAAAAGGATTCCTAATTTTCGAACCTAGCAATTTCCCTTTGGAAGTATCTATCTATCCATCGCATACCATTTACACGTCATGCTTAAACCACATTAATCGCGCGTTATTTCGAACATTTCGTTGTAATCTAAATATTTCGTGTTGTCGCCGCCTTTTATAGCCAATATATCCTCCGCTTTAAATATACCATACGCTTATCAACTACATATCACTGATTACAAGGATTATAAAATAATTGTATAGAATATTACAGAGTTGGATTTAATTAATGCGATTTCGTATTGTCTGCTGTTTTGCTAATTGAATCAGAAAATTATAGCATTTCACACACAGCTAATATTAATTGTATTGATACACGCGAAATAGATAACACCATACGTTGGATGTAATTAATTTTAACTTGGCGTTATCGTGCCGAAAATCAATAACTTATTTTTATGATTGAAAAAAATTTGAAATTTCTTCAAATTGCACTTTTACAGTTTTCAATGTATATTCTAAAATTAACATTTTTAATAATAAAGAAAAAAATATTAATGAAGAAATAAAAAAAAAACTTGTGTAATCCCGTTTCTAGATTATGTGATGTATTTGTTAAGATTATGTATATAATAATTGTTATGTTTCGCATCTTTGTCGACTAAAGATAACGGAGAGATATGCATTAAACTGGAGAGACATTACCATATTAAACTCTGCTGGCTTCCGATAATGTTTGACAGAATGACGTCCAAGTAGTCCTCTGACAAATATCACAGGGGTTGATATTATAAGGGGAGAACGAAGTAACGGTCCTATTTGAGGGTTGGACAAACACGACAGAAGTGCCGGGGTGATTTTGAAATGTATTAAAATTGTTTAAATTGATGCAGAAATGTTTCCACGTGGTGCATGGCGAAAGGGGCGCACGCAATTATTCCGAATAATAAGGGGCGAGTGCTACAGTATCGCTACGGCACGTGACCAGAGGCACGGTTGCCTTAATGGGAATCCGAAAGAATAATATTTTGTAAGATTTAATTAACTTAAGCGATATTCAAACGTTTTACTTCACTTTCAATTACAACAAGTCTAAATCCGAAATCACTAACTGCGAATAATTAATATTTTTTTCAAGGTTGTGTCACCAGATAAGAGGGTAACAAAGCCCTTTCAAAAATTTTAAGAATTGATTTTGATTTTTAATTTTTTATCGTCCAATCTCTCTCTAACACATCCGATCCACTATAATTCCATCACATTTCCACTCATTATAACCAGAAATTTTAGAAAAAAAATTCAAGATTTTTGAAATTGACCAGAAAACTTTTATGTTTGAACTAAACTGTAAATTTAATTACAAAATTTAAATATTTTATATCATCATCCATTTAACATCCTCAATGATAAATAAATTTTATTTGAATTTGAATGACATTGCATGAACAGAATTACTAATTAGTACACTAATTAGGATTGGATAATCTAACGGAATAATTTCGGTTTGGTTGTGACGGACATGTGAAGCAAACCAATGATAGATAATAAGGGATTGATGAATTAATTTGGAAATAATTTAATCAAAGAACTATGCACGTACAAATGCATCTTTTATTCTTTTTCCAACGTTTTTCTTGTATTTTTATTTAATTATAACTTAAAGAATTATTCATTTTTATTTGCAACAAATGTAATAGTAAAATATTCACATTATACATGCAGAAAGTAGAAGCAATGTTTCTTTACTATCTTCTTTCTATAAAGTTTATGAAATACCTTATGCATTTGCAACTAAAACCAGGTAAATTATAATGCGTCTTTGTGGAGATATAAAAGTACTGTTTCTATTTGCATAACTTTTGAAAATGATATTTTAAAACTCAAAGTATAATCCATTTATATAAAAGTAATTACATTATGGAAGTCGGGTGGGTATAAATATATGAAACTCTGAAAATTGTATGTTCTCCTAGAGATATATTCGAAGTGGCTTTTCTAAATTCAACCGTATATTTTCAAAGCGTATGCAATAAGGAAAAGTAAAAGCACTTTGTGGTCATATATAAAGGATATTAGGTGTGGGTTCTGCACAAACTGCAAGTACATACATACCAAACAAATTTACATCTTGATGGTTGGGCGCGCCGCTCTATAAAATACACACACACACACATACATACAACTAATATGTATTTATTATGCACATCTCACTACGAGGCAATATTGTGGATTGCAATCAAGATTATTACGGTTAATAGGAGGATTACAGTTGAATTTACATCTCCTTTGTTCAGATGGTGTGCATATGGGGTCGTGGGTTATTACCTCCAAATGGATATTTATTACAACTGTTAGGATGTGCGACTGGAGGACACGGGAGATTTCCGTTAAATACTACTGGCAACGTTATACATTTTTTTCTACATTTCTACCCTCGCACATTGACTAATTACATTAATATATCTTCTTGTCAGCTCATATTGCACATTCATTTACTGCAGGATATCCTTCATTAAACACAAAATTAAAAACTTAGAAATCAAAATATTTTCAAAACTATACAATCACGACAATATTGGGAAGGACGTTCATTTCAATTTTAAATATAATGCAATTTGAAACACATTGTCCGTATTAGTTGATTAAATATTACATAGAGGACTAAAAAGCATCAAGCAAAATTAAACAATTGAGGAAATGTGTTTAATTTAAAACCTTTTTATAAAAATTTTAATTATTATCTCTTTTCCTTCCCCTCGTTTATTTTTTAATTCAAATTTCAAGATAACGCTGCAACACAACTATATAGTCTCCAAGGCTTCAATTTGTAATTTCTTCAGTTGAATAAATTTTTAATTTCATTTACTTTTAATTAAAAAATATAAATAACTTATTCAAACAGATAGATATTAATTTAAGCGTACTCTTTAGATAACATAAATGTGCACTTTAATATCGCAGAGATAATATAACCCCTATGCAAATTAGTTGCGAACTTTACCCTTGCACTTGAAATAGGAACACCGTATTTACAAAACCCTTCAAACGTGTTGTTATGAAGATTGCTTTGACCATATTGGAAATTGTAATTACTTACTATTTTTCAATCAATATTGCATGCATATACATATTTTCAAGCAACAATTAAAAAGTACTCTAACAGCTTTAAGTGTTTGCGTCAAAATTAGCACCAAGTAAATTGCATACACATACGAGTACACAGTTATAACACATTCAAAGTAAAAGTTGTTTTCGTGAAATTGCATGAACTAGAGGAACATTGCGCTAGCTTTAATTAACGGTTGTAAACTGCATCTGTGCTACAAATTTCATTCAGATGCAATACAATACCATAGAATTTATTTTTAATAAAACTGTAATAAGTTGAAATAGAGGACCTATCAACACTTGGTGCTATTATTCATTCATTCCATTAACTTTTATCTCTGTAGATTAAAAAATGTCTATTTTAATTCCCGTTAAACCAACTGAGAACAGCCCAATATAAAAGTTGTGACTAATTAATTGATTCTATCTAACTTTGCTGCTAACTTCATGTGTATGCGTGTATAGTTCATCAATTCGCCTTTCAATTTCTCTTTTTTGAATTCACGTAGAGACCCGTCTGAAAGCTCAATTAAATGATGAAAGCAATTTGGAATTTTATGAGTGGTTTAAGTAAAGGTAGAAGACATTACCGACTGGATTGCCAATCAGGGAGTTATTAGAACCTGCAAGTACAAACCGATTGTATTAAATAACTGTATTTGGTTTAGGACTATACATTCAGTAATTAGTCCATTCAACTAGATTATGTCTCGTTTGAGGCTTTACGATTTCAATTTATTTACACAAAGTTAAAAGTTCTTTTTCGGTAATTCGATTACTTAGTAATTGGGGACATTTATAATTTTATCAACAAAGCAATACAATACTTTTAAATTTTTTGTTTATGGAAGATGTGACAAAAGTGATATTTAAATAATCTTTCAAGCCTTCCAGTCTAATAATAACATTGGACATGTGTCGTGTACGCGCTGGTACGTGTAAATTTAATATTTTGATGGTGTGCGTCAATTTGGCCGTCAATTATTTTCTGTTTAATTGGCAGGTGGATATAAATATATTATCCTGAAGCTGAGTCACATCTATACATGGGGATGATCGATGTTACATAAATATTTATTTTTGCTATTCAATAAATCAATTTTCGTTTAAAAAATAAGTCTTTAAAATATGTTGCAATGAATTCCCATTTTACTTTTAAATATAGTTGAGTAATGCAAGTAACTAAGGTAAAGATTTATATAATAGATGCTTTAAATAACCATTCTACATATTTAGAACAAAAATCTTCAAAGTCAAAAACAAACTTATTAAATTACTTAAGAGACAATGTCAAAAGGAATATGGAATGATTAAGGATTAATTGTGTTAGAAAGAGTTGGAATGATGGAAGAATAATTGCAATTTTCAAATTTTCTAGCAATTTTTATCCTCTAATGCGTGTAAGTGATATGTAACGATGGTGAATCGTATGTGTTAGAAAGAGATTCAATTTTTGAAATTTCTTCGATTTATAAAAATCTTGAAATTTTCTCTTAATTTTTCGTCTTGCAAAGTGTGGAAGGGAAATGGAACGATTAGAGATTGAATGTGTTGAAATGAAGTAGAATGAGTCAAAACAGGGGCGATGTTTGTTATTATCGGGCGATTTTCCACGTTCTAGCGTGATTTCCAAACGATTTTTAGGTGACACCAGACTATTTTTGACATTTCCAAGGAAATTTTGCACATGGTTAAGCATTTTGTACCAGTTCTAAATGATTTCGGGCAATTTTTAGATACTTCCAAGGTGATTTTTACATTTCCAAGATGATTTTTAAAATTTCGTGGCGATCCTTTAGTAATTTTTGGTGATTTAAAGCAATTTGAAACAATTTTGACAATATGAGATGACTCTCGACCGATTTTCAGTCACTTCTCAACTTTTTTCGCATTTTCAAGCGATGCTTAAGCATTTTTTTATAATCTCAAAACTATTTAAAATTTAACCTGTTATATTTCTTTTTTTTTTTTTGCAGATATTCGTTGTCCAGAAGAAGCTTCGTCAGTCGAAAACTTTCAACAACAGGATGGTGTACCTTAATATACGCAGGAATTCTTCTTATTTAAGCTACTTAAAGAATTTTTGATCCTTGTAATTCAATTAATTATTTATTTTAATTAAAATATCTTTAATATCATATATTCGTTTATTTATTTATTATTATTACCCTTTTCACAAAATTTTTGTTTTATGTGAACGTGACTTAAAAAAGTCACAGTCTAAACATTTTCACAAAAATTTTTTTATGTGAACGCGACTTAAAAAAAAGTCACAGTCTAAACATTTTCACAAAATTTTTTTTACGTGAACGCGACTTAAAAAAGTCACAGTCTAAACATTCTTCTCGAAAAAAAAGTCACAGTCTAAACATTTTCACAAAAATTTTTTATGTGAACGCAACTTAAAAAAGTCACAGTCTAAACATTTTCACAAAAAAAATTTTATGTGAACGCGACTTAAAAAAAGTCACAGTCTAAACACTCTTCTTGGAAAAAGTCACAGTCTAAACATTTTCACAAAATTTTTTTATGTGAACGCGACTTAAAAAAAGTCACATTCTAAACATTTTCACAAAAAATTTTTTATGTGAACGCGACTTAAAAAAAAGTCACAGTCTAAACATTTGTCTCGAAAAAAGTCACAGTCTAAACACTGTTCTTGGAAAAAAGTCACAGTCTAAACATTTTCACAAAAAAAATTTTATGTGAACGCGACTTAAAAAAAAGTCACAGTCTAAACACTCTTCGTGGAAAAAAGTCACAGTCTAAACATTTTCACAAAATTTTTTTATGTGAACGCGACTTAAAAAAGTCACAGTCTAAACATTTTCACAAAAAATTTTTTTATGTGAACGCGACTTAAAAAAAGTCACAGTCTAAACATTTGTCTCGAAAAAAGTCACAGTCTAAACACTGTTCTTGGAAAAAGTCACAGTCTAAACATTTTCACAAAATTTTTGTTTTATGTGAACGCGACTTAAAAAGTTTGCAGTCTAAACATTTTTCTTTAAAAAAAAAGTCACAGTCTAAACATTTTTGTTTTATTTGAACGCAACTTCATTTAAAATAAAGTGCTGGGTAAAATAGGTGAAAAAATAAAGAGAATACTTCCATTTAGCTATCTTTAATAAATGTAATCAAAATTACATTTGTTTCCATTACAAAATTCACTTATTCTAAAGAAACGGGGACACAAAACACTCAAATAATCATGTTTCTAATAATTTTTAAAAAAAGTTTTAACCGTAATCGTATATAAAATAATTGCAGTTACTAATTAGTAAAAGCAAATATTAATACCTCCCACTCCTCCCTGCTCTATGGCGAGGAGAACGAGACCTTCTTTCCCTAGAACGGGAACGTCTTCTTGGTGATCGGGACCTGGAACGCCTACGACCAGCCTTTCTTCTGGAGTATAAATACCTGTAAAAATATTAAA
The DNA here is from genome assembly GCA_027574865.2 of Coproporus ventriculus. Taxonomy (NCBI): domain Eukaryota; kingdom Metazoa; phylum Arthropoda; class Insecta; order Coleoptera; family Staphylinidae; genus Coproporus; species Coproporus ventriculus. Next base: position 9,244 of record JAODAH020034007.1, on the reverse strand, counting down.
ATATATTGCAAATGAAAATAAGCAAATTTCATCCTTCATAAAAACTTGCTAAAGTAGAGTGTTAAGTTTGGAGCGATCTTTCTTAGATAGCTGTTTTATGTGGGAATGCTGCTCGGGTTTTAAAAGCTCTGTAAGATTTCCTTATAGTCTGCCATAGCAGAATATTCAATAGTCTCAACAAAATACTAACAGAATACTTTATTTGTTTACTACTTTAATATATCATAGTTTTAAGTCCAAAATGACATAACTGCATTTTCTAAGGTTTACAGCACAGACAAAAAATGTTTCCCCTATGTAATTGACAGTAACATCCTTTTGGTATTTTGCTTTTGCATTCCAAAAAGAAAATCTATCGTCCCAGTCATTTTCCAGAAAATGCGGTTATATTGCATCTTAAACAACGTTTACCTTCTCAATTCACGTGAAATTGGTTTTAAATGCATGAAGTTACAAAATCCAGAACGTGTACATTCTCCCATTTCATATTGCCGACAGCAGGCCTCTCTAAAATCTGTTACAGGACTTAATTCTGCATATACAGGTCTACCTCCAAACCAGCGATTGTTCAAATCATTAACTGCTCGTTCTGCATCCTCTTCTCGTCTAAACTAAAAATTCAAAAAATTTAGTAGAAGGAAATGGCTCATAACTATAGTTGTAAAATGTATGTGACTCATTATTCTCATTTCAAATTTAGCATGGAAAGCTTACAGAAGGAGTTTGCAATCTTATATCATCAAAATTAACAAAAATGGTGTGTGTGACTTACTCCATCAAATAAATTTGGTTATTTGTATGCTGTTGATATTAAAGAACTTTCTAAAAAATTAATGTGACCAAAAACTATAAACTTTTGCAGAATAATCTATTAGCTTGAAACGCTTAAATTAAAAACTGCTTTTTTGCAACCTTCATAACTTTTTACCAGACACAATAGTCTTGAAGCGCCGGCAACTTTGTCCAAAATCCAGAGCTTCTATGAAGCATGGATTTTTTAAAAATCGTTTCAAGATCATGAATTCACACGTGGAAAATTCTACTGTCAGAGATATCAGCAGTAATCGATATGTATATCGTTTTCTGAGATAAAATCCTATCTACGTACATTTTCCGACACATGTAATTCTGGAAAATACCAATAGGTGATGATCACCTACAAAACGTTAAAGTGAAAAGCTAAATTCTCATAAATAACAGCAGAAGTATAAAATTAATATGATATAAGATGAAACTTATCCAAAGCAACTTTTGAGAGCAGTAATTGAGTTTTCTTCGCTCAATGTATGAATGCAATGTAGATTCAAGATGAAATTATTCCTTTTACCATCACATAACGAAAAAAAATCAAAAATACAAAAAAAAAATTACAAAAAATAAATGTATCTAAATTGTATTCATATATTGAGTGAAGAAAATTCAATTACTGTTCTCAAATGTTGTTTCGGATAAGATTCATCTTCTATCATATTAATTTTATACTTCTCCCAAATCACTCTGTTATATACGGGAATTTAACTTTTCACTTTGGACATTTAGTTTTGTAGGTGATTGCCAAGTATTGGTTTTTTCAGAATTACATTTGTCAGAAAAAGTAGATATATACATATGAGCACATGTTTTTATAGATGATTCTGTTAAAAAAAAAAAAAAATTGATTATTTTTGTGTATATTCATGAATATCTCAATAACAGGATCAGGTAGAATTTTCTGCGCTGTAAATACATGACATTGTATTGATTTTAAAAAAATCTATGCTTCGGCTATTGGCAGAAGTTGAGTAAGAAGCTTGTTAAAAATTTAGGTAATAAGAAGGGGTTAATTCCAGTTAAAAATATATCAAAGCAGCTCACCATTGAGCAATATTAGTTATTCCTATCATGAAATAGAAAAGTTCTCTCTACTGAGCTAATGCGTGTCTGGAGTTCACACCAACAATTATAACAATAACTATCCTCATCAAGGGATAAAGCAACCTCTCAAATGTAAAAAATTCAAGAAAGTGGTTGTAAGTGTAAGGTATTTATAATTGTTAATATGATCTTCAAACAAATAGTTTTCAATCAAAATGGGAAAACTAGCATTTTCTCAATTTTTTTAATACTCTTTAAAATTCTTTGTATTTAAGGGGTGCCTTTCCCCTTTGTAAGGAGTAATTAAAGTAGAGTAGAGTAGAGTGGTCATAATTGTTGGTGCAAACTTTAATTAAATAAATATTTTTCTACCAAAGATGTGATCTACATTTTTTCTTCATTTTCTTTTAACCCCTTTTCTTTCTTTTTTAACATTTGCATTGAAGTTTTCAATAGCTGATATAGCTCAAGAGCAAATTGCTTCAATGCATTTTTACATGAATTTCTTAAAAAAAAAAAGAATTTAATTATTTTTTATTGGAATGAACCCCTCCAAACTTAAAAACTAAAAATATTGTTAACCACATTTAAGCCCTTGGACATCTTTTTCACTTTCTGTGGCAAAAAGTTCTGAAGGTTTGCAAAAAGAAGCAGCCACTTTTTTATCAAACAATTCATTCAAAAAAACAAACATATTGAAAGCTTTAATTTCATTTTCAAATATCAAACTACAAGTTTAATTACGAAGTAAGAATTTGAACCCACTATTAATATATAAAAAGTTAAGTATAATTTATAAAATGCCTTATAAGAAGCAAATATGAGAAAATTTTGATTTGTCTCAATCTACTCGCCCACAGAAATTAAACACACATTGCATATAGATAAATTTAAAGCAACTGATAAATGACACCAACAATCGGTGTTCCATTAAAGAAGAACAGACTAATAAAATTCATGTTAGAGTCAAAACAATTTTAAATTGTAAATCTGATTGTCTTAGTACACTCTATAAAAAAAGAATATTTCATTCATGAAAAGATCATTAACACAGTTAATATTTTTGATTTGGAAATTGTTAATTTTACAATGTAATTTAAAATAATTAGAAACTTACTTTAATGTATACATTTCCTACTAAATGATCACCAAGATTATCGCAAACATTCATTTCTTCAATTTCACCATATTTATCTTCACATTCAACGAACACATCTTCAAAAAAATTATCGTAATGTTCCTGCATTTCTTCATCAGACACATTTGCGACCACTAGAAAAAAAGAAATTATTTAGATTTCTTATATACCCCAGTTCTTCAATGAAATTTTCGTATAAAATACTTACAATGGCTTCCATCAGCAGATTTTGCCGAATTTTGAGGATTCACATAAAGATTCTGCAGTAAACACGTTTGAGAGAAAGTGGGTTTATTATGTATACGAGAGCATCTATCTCCATGTCGACAAGCCCCAATTTTAAAATAAAACGAACAATTAACCCTAAAAATATAAAAAAATATTAACGAAACACCCACATTCAACACTTAATTAGAATGCTACTTTGTATAAAGAAAATTAAAAAATAAGCATGTTTTAAGTAAATTATATGTTAAAATTTATACTGAAAACATAGCGTTCTAATACTTAACCTCACTTTTTAAAAACTTATTTTGTAATCTACTTACTTGTCTTTTTCGGTACCAAAAATTGCTGCCAAATACTCGGCCATTTTAAAATGTTTTAACTATAACTCCTTAGTCGGCTTTTTGTGTAAATCTCTTAGATTATTTTAATTAATAGCGGCGCTATGCTAAATTTTGACAGCAACCATAACCATTTTTAATAGAGCTGCCAACCTTACAATCGCAGTTGAAGACGTCCCATCCAATTTTGAATCTTTCATTCTAAAAAAAAAAAAAAATCAAAAACATTTCAAAATTCTCTTTCATACATAAAATTCTTCAATTGAAATTATTTGTCTTTGTTACATTTTATTAATGGAAACGTGTGTAATTTTTATCCATCGTTACAGTTCTATTTCGTTGGTATTGGTGTATCCGCAATGGCAGAAATAGATGAGAATTGTTTATTAAAAATCTCAAATTCAGAGAGGTTAAATAAGGTAATTAAATACTTAATTAACATTTTTAGGAATTAATGAAACAATTTTTTAGTTTCTACATGCGTGCGTGGATGACTTAATAAGGAAAAAACAAGAAAGTTTTGACAATTACAACAGTGATATTGAATGGACGAAAGGGGAGGATCAAAGGGCGCGATACTTAATTCAAAATTTATATAAACAAAATGTGTTTAATGAAGAATTTACCCCGAATTTTAAAGAATTAAGTCTGAAAGATACAGAACAAATTAAGGAATGTTTTAATATTCGAAAATCTGAAATACATCAAGCGGTTATTAAAGAGAGTTTATTGAAATCGGGAGTTCCGTTGGTTGAGAATATCGATTGGAAGCTGAAGTGGGTGATGGGGAGTTCGAAATTAGCTTCAATTAGTGAACCGTTATTGCAGTTGGATTTACATTGTTTGAGAGAGGGTGATGCGGAAGGAAGGAGTACAGTTAATTGTGAATTAAATTTAGAACAGTTAGATTGTTTAATTCAGGAATTGGAAAGTGTCAATTCCATTTTGTAGCGCATTTTTGTAATAAAGATAAAAAATTTTTAGATTTTCTATATTTAATTTGTTAAATATATATTTTATTATTTATCCATCATCTGAACTGAATTTCAGAACATCTTCAATTATAAATTTATAAGTCCTGATTCTGGATGAATGCATTATCAGTTATGATGAAATGAAAGAAAAGGATGAAAATGTAAAGAAATGGGAATTGTAATGAGATAAAATGAATCATCATATATTTATAGGAAACACCCTAAGTATATATATTTATATATTTATAAACACATTCACACATACATATATTTACCTATACACAGCCGTTTTGATAAGTCGGAGAGTAAAAGTGCGAAATATCAAAGAGCTGTGTAGAATATAGTTTCGAGTTTATAAAGTTCAAATCAAAACTAAATTCTGCTGCTTAGAACTACACTAACATATTAAAATTTTGATACACCGAAACAAAGTTTTATTAAAAAAAAAATCTTTCAATAGATTCGTTGTAATGTACAAAAATGTTTTCATAAAAAAACCAACTTTACACGAAACTACTCAAATCGCATTTAAAAATTAACTGATAAAGAGAATTTTTAAATGGAGTAGAGTTAGTTGGACCTTTCCAACTCTTTTTGGTTAATTTTTTTTAAATACAAAGAAGCACACCGTATACTATTCATTTATTAATTAAAAGTATAGTTTTAGACAGCCGATTATTCTAGACATACATAACTTAGTAAAAACTCAATAACCATTCTTTTATACAATTGTAAATACAAAACCATCATCAGCTGTCTTCTAATAAAAAAAAAAAAAGGAAAATGTATTTCAAAAGTACAACCATCCACTTTTAAAGTGGCATATTTCACCACACACTATGCGGTTAAACTTTTATAATACAATTATACAAACTACGGATATGTAAAAACTAATCTAGAAAGCGAAATCTAAAATATATACTTCATTTTTATAATTACAAAAAAGCGGTACAAAAAAAGACATTTATGAAAATATTCAGTTTATAATATTTATATTTATAGTTATCTGAAAACGATGTGATGATGGATTACAGACATTTTTAAATGAGTTTTTTTTTTATTCGTGTAGCTCATCTAAAAACACTAAAAAATACTAAACACTAATTTATTTTACAATTGTATATGTTTATTAAAAGTCGCATCAACGACATATAAAAAATCATCGTCCAATATATTTCTTCACTAAGACAATATAAAATATTTTAAAATACGAGTATTAAACTTTTAACTATTAAATTTTTTTGCGCAAAAGGACATATTTATTCCGTTTGAAGGTAGTAGTCTAATTGGTTTGGCAGTTGTTGGTTTCTTTTGGTCGAACAACGGTCACTGCCGGGAATGATCCGTTCGTTTTTTTTTTAATTTAAATTTTCTTTTCTTCTTTTTTTTTTGGTTTAACACATTAAAAATAGTTCGTATATAAACAATCAATAGTTAGCAGAAATATATTATTCTTCAACAACAGCTGCAGCTGGTTCCTACAAATAAAAAAACAATTAGTAATAAAAATAAATTTTTGACCAAGAGATGATAAGTTAAAAGTACACAATAAAATACTTACTTGGACTTCGGGTTTCTTATCGCCATCATCTCTCCTTTCTTCAGTTCCGTTTTCTGCGACAACATCGGGCACGCCCACCTGAAAGTGCACTCGTTTTAAAACTGTTACACTTCACCGCAACCTACTGTTTAAAAATAAAAAACTGATAAAAAGAAACGCTACTCAAATAAACCAATAAACTCGGGGGCAAGAAAAGTGCCAACATGAAGTTTTTTGCTATTTAAATAAAATCATTCCTTAAGTATAATTTTATTGTTTATTGATTGATTGGTTATTAATTAACAGTAATTAGTAAGGTAAAAACATGTTAGAAAAAAAGACTCTGAAACACAGATGGTAAAGTAATGTTAGCACATTTTTAAAACATAGAAACGAGCACCGTCCGATATAAAAGTGAAATCAGTCGGTGGCTCAAAGAAACAAAACAAAGGATTGTTAATGCAATAGACTCTCCGTTACGTTTGCACTATTCACCTGTTTCAGGGGTCCATCTAGGGATGACAGCTTGTCACCAGTTTCAACGGGCGAATGTAGTCCATTTGTGTTCCCATTGGTGAGAACAGCTTCGCCAGGGAGAGGAATATCTGTAATTTTTGGAGAGACAGGAGATTCAGGAGCAGGTAGATCAGATAGAGGTGGTGGTGAGGGTAGTGTGTCTGTAATTGGTGCAGGGGCTGCTTCAACAGGTGGTAACGACATAGGTTCGGGTAAACTTTCCGAAACTGGTTCGGGAAGGGACGGCAAAGATTCAGTCGAAATATCAGGTAATGAGTCTGCATTAGCTACCGGTTCGGAGGAAATCGATACGGGCTCTGGAAGATTATCAGGAAGAGACGTTGGTTCTTCAGTCGATGGAGGTGGTGGAAGACTTTCTGTTGTTGGGGAAACTACGGGAGTTACACTAGCAGGTTCTGGAATTGGATTTTCTACGACAACTTTTTCCGGTGAAGGAACTGGTTCATTTTGTTTAACCTGTTCAGGTTCAGGTGCTTTAACTTCTTCAACTTTTTGTTCAGGTTCAGATTGTTTTGCAGGTTCAGGTTCTTTTACAAATTCTGGTTCTTTTGTTACAACTGTTTCTGATTCATTTGTTGGAACTGTCTCAGGTTCTTTTACTGGGACTGGTTCTGGGTCTTTAACTGGAGTAGATTCTGGATCTTGAACAGGGGTAAGTTCTGGTTCTTTTACAGGAACTGGTTCAGGTTCCTTGGGAGTTTCTGGTTGTTTTGCGGGAGTTGATTCAGGCTCTTTAGGAGATTCAGATTCTTTTACAGAAGTTATTTCTATTTGTTTTTCAGCAACTATCGGCTCAGGTTCTTTGACAGGTTCAGGAATTACTGCAGCTTCAGTTGGAGAAGCAATTGCTTCTGGTTGTTTAGCTACCTCCGGTTCCTTTACAGGTTCAGTCGCAACTTCTGTTAAAGTTTCAGAAGTTGCTTCAGAAACCACCTCTAAAGGAGCAGGAGTTGCTACAGGTGTAGCAATTCCAGTCTTAATTTCAGGTTCTGTTGCAGAAGTTGCTTCTGGCTCCTTTTTAGATTCTGGAGCTTGTTCTGTCTGTTTGATTGCTTCAGTCTCTTTTGGAGGTTCAGAAACAACTTCTGGTTTAACCTGAGAGGTGGTTTCTGTTTTCGGGGATTCAGCAGTAGGTGAAGTGGGTTCAGCGGCAGGTGGTAATTGATCAGCTGGTACTGCATCTGCTTTGGTTGATTCGGCAAATACCGTCACCGGAGAAGGAGGATTAGAGGAAGGTAAAGGAGGAGGAACTTCCTCGGTACGCACCTCTTTGGTCGTCTCCTCGACCACAGGTTCTACAGGTTTAGGTTCCTCGGTGGTGGGAGCTTTGGGTTCTTCAACTACTTTAGGTTCTTCTACTGGGGATTTAGGTTCCTCTTTTTTTTCTTCAGTCGAAGCAGTTTCAGCAGCTGTCTGTTCAGCTGGTTTAGTTGTTTCTTCAGCAGCCTTTACGGGTTCAGAAGCTTTGACTTCTTCAACTGAGGCACTACCATTAGTAACAACTGGTTCTTCTTCAACCAAAGGAGTCTTTTCTCCTTCAGTCTTTGGACATTCAACAGTTGGAGATGTAGCATCAGCTCCCTGAAATTTTTAAAAAATAAAATAAAAAATACAACAACCAAACAAACCATTAATTGCCAAAAATTTTTTTATTGAAATGTTAATCACCAAGTGACTAACTAACTAATGTATATTTAAACAAGTATTCACATTTCTCATACAATTGAATGAGTAACTGTGTGAATGCAAAAACAAAAATAAATTTCTTTGAATTGTATATGTGAAAGAAATCCAGTCATATAAACATTGATATCTTTATGTACTTATCATATGCATATACATAATCTATTAAAAGATACTATGATATTTACAGCGGGTGCAATGTGACTGGATAGAGCACAATGACATTAACTGCAAACTGGCATTAAAATAAATTAATACGTATATTATCACTGATGTTGATGTATATATTTTTTTAATTTGTCCAATTTGATTTTTTGTTGCTCAAAATGCTAATAAAGAAAATGGTAACTTTAGAAAGTCAATAGTAGCATCAAAATTGGGCCATTTAAAATTGAAAGCAAATTTGAAATGTGTATATTCAAATTAAAAGCTTTTATTAAAGCACTAGTTGGCAAAAAAATAAAATAATCGCATGGTATTATATTAAAAATAAGTGATCGTGCAAAATAATGTAAGTGAAATTAGCTTTCAGTTAGTTATTTGATTTGATAAAAACATATATTTTTGCCACATCTTACTACTTGCAACAAATATAAATTCTTTGTCGCATTTAATTTACCAAAAGTAAAATCACAAAAATATATGTTTGCTAAAATATGCAATTAATTAAAAAATATATGAGTTATTCTTATACTCAACCCTGAGGTTACAATTCAAAGTCGAAACCTAAATTTAACCAAGAAATGCGCAAAGTATTAAATAAAATACCTAGACAAGTTCACGGTCTATTTTGATAAACTCCAACAAAATGAAAAGAAAAACCGTAAATGTTCAAGCGGATGTTATTCTAAATTTACCCCTCGGATTTTTGAGTTATTTATAGGCGCAAACATTTACATTGGTCAATAAAACGCATTTGGTATGTGTTTCTATAAAACAAAAATAAAAATTA